>QNGE01004931.1:26537-52081 GCA_008508345.1 Paragonimus westermani | reverse complement strand
TGCCCTGTGGATATTGTGGTAACCCCGTTACTACGAACGGTTTCGGTAAGATATGGACCAGCTATTCTCCCATATGTAGTGCATGAATGGTCTGATATATTGCGCTGCTGCTTTTGCACAGGGTCATTGAAACCCCCGTCCTCAGGTACGTTATGAGTTCATTAACAGTGCTATGTCAGTTACATCGACCTCAAACACTGTGCCACCTCCGACGGTGAAATATAAACAAAGACCGTGTGCAGCGCCATTAATAATTGATGATAACTCTGAAGATAATTTTCGCGTTGTTTTCCCACGCAAGCGAGTCTGAGTGAAAGTGTTGGCAATTGACTACACGGACATCACTGTCAACGGTGTGATGCTCCATCAACCGTGCTTCATACCACTTAACTTCAGACCAGCATATACAGCAAGAAGAGGACTTCTACTGAAACGGAACTGAAAACAAGGAGGCTTCGGGAAGTTGGACGGAGTATTCCAGATAATGATAACACGTACATATAATAAGTGTATTCCGACAGTTCAGTATCACTTTCACGTTGTGGTTTTGTTACTACAGGGTGCACGGAGGTTGACCATGGAGCACAGACGTCAGTTTGTCGAATCATAGGTTGTGACTTCGTGACTATAAGTTGCATATAGGCTGACCGTCGAGTGGGTCACCCCGAAAGGCTTCATGCAATGAAATGCTTCACTCCATGTTCAACTACTTTGCCTTTTGAAAACCATGAAATTTCATCTCCTGGGGGGTTATGTAACTGCACAAACTTGCCGATTTCTTTGTTACCATAATACTGAAAGAGCTTACGCCCAATTGGAGTGAGCAATATATACGACAAGCATATCACACCTACATGTGCCCAAATTATGTTTCGAAGCCGTCAGCGGCAGTCTTATCCAATTATTGTATTGATAATAATAATAATGGAATAATTCTCGACGCATTTGTGAGAAACACGCTCAGGAGAGCGTGATCAATGCACAGATTTTGAAGCATATACACATTTGAACACCAAATCTAAAATTTTTACAACGAGTCAGCTATGTGAATAGAGCAACAAAACAGACACAAACAGACATTATATGAAGGGAAAATTCATGTCCAGGCAGAAATCTTTGAGCTACATAGTTCTGAGACAATAGTATTCGGGATCTGCACAATTTGATAAAATAATTGATCTTCAAGTTGACCATCACTCACAATTGATCGCAGCCTTCACATTCAGACAGACTTTCCAGTCAGCCTCTTTCAAAAAGAAGCACTAGACTCGAGCTGCTCTCTCATTAGAGCTGGAAAGAACCATTGTAATTCTCATCCTCAAAGATGGCAACCGATCAGAGGCTGGAAATTACTGACCAGTAAGCCTGACTAGTGTTGTCAGCAAAATTTTCAAACGAATATTACGAGGGAGGACCTGCAAGTTTCTCTGTGAACAGAAATTATTCAAAGCTTCTCAACATGGCTTCCTAAGTGGGAGATCTTGTCTTACCAATTTGCTGACGTTTTCAAACACTGTCACGGTGTGTTATTTGGACTTTCAGAAAGTCTTTGATTCTGTCGATCACAGGTTTCTATGTTGATACTCCGAGAAGTTGGACTCTGCATGTGGATGAAGGCGTTTTTATTTGAAAGATCGTGTAGAGTAAGAGTAAGAGGAGTACTGTCGGACAAAGGTTCTTCGTTAAGTGAAGTTCCTCGGAGATCAATTTTCGCCTTTCTGCTCTTCCTGGTATACATAAACAACCCAACCAACGACTTAGTTTGCTCATGTTATCTGTATGCAGACGATATAAAGCTGGTCGGGAGTTCGTCGGACTCGACCGCTCTCCAAGGGCAACATTCTGAAAATTGGCGAATGAACATTAAAGTGGGATTTACCGCTGAACGTACTGAAGAGAAATATCCTAGCCAAAGCTTTCCAGTCAACGTCCAGGTATTCACGGGGTGCACATGGACAGACAGATGAACTAACAACTAAGCGGTGAACAAGAGACGTGAGTATCTAAGTCACTGGTACATTCAATCCATATGCTCAGTGTAGCGCATCCGCCAGAAAAGCGTGGCGGGCGTTATATCGAATGAAATCAGCGATCGCTAACCCTTGTCCAGCGGTGGTCAGTCCACTGTACTCGGCTATAGTTTGCTCTTCGCTTGGAATATTGTATCCGAGCTTGGTCACCATATCTCCAAAAAGACAAAGCCGCCCCCGAAAAGGTACAAATGTTTGCCGCACCTATGATATGGGGTATGAATGGTCTAGGCTACCAAGACCGACCAACTTCGTTTAACTTATTTTCGCTCTAACGCAGATGAATAAGAGGAGGTCTTATTGAAATGTACAAAATTACCCACCACACTAGAACAAGTCCCATGGCATTTGTTCGAGGTGCATCAGGACAGAGACTTAAGGGGTCATAGGGTCAGAGTCAAGAAAACAAGATCACGATTGGCTGTCCGATATAACCATTTCACTAACAGGGTAGTCAACTCGTGGAACAAGTTGTTTGCAAAGATCGTTGAGGCCGCGAGCGTAGATATATTCGCGAAGCTACACGATGATTACGGATAGCTCACCAAAATTCTGCGCCAGCTAGACTCGATGGTTAAAATTCTAAATGGCTCAACTAACATCCACCGTGAGACTACCTCTAGGTATAACGATCTCGTAGCCGGTAGAACCTTTATTAATGCGGTAGCTGCAGAACTGCACAAGCAAGTACGCTGTGCAAGTAAATTGGCCGTGTTCAAATTGCCTGACATAATACCTCTGTTGTCCATGAAAAAAGTCTTACTCAGAGCCAGTAAGATGAAAAAACAAGAGCGATATTGCGTTAGTTTTTGGGAGGAGGTACAACAAAAACTGTCCATTGTTGCTACAGTTCACAAGTGACCCAGTAGCGGACGAATTAGCCAAAATACAAGAGCACGTTTGGCGTGACACAACCTTTAATCCATAAGAGTGCTTGATGATAGGACGCCACTCTGATGAGAAATATTGCGAACCGACACTTCCTGAGTAATGAAGAACTCAGGTAACAGCCAACAACCTTATTGACTTGGCTGTTGATCTCGACTGCATCATGGTCTCTCTAAATCAGCTAGTTGCAGCTGGAAACGTTGTTACATTGCCCGTCATGACGGATGCGGGAGAACAAACCATCTCCGGTAGCCCCAGGAGCGTTCGGGTTTTTGCAGACAGACCAACGGCTTTGGCTGAAAACATCCGCTGGTCCTCAAAATCTCCCACGTCAACCGAGATGTCGACTAGAAAGAGTCCAAGACTAAGGGCAAACTTGGTTTCCCAGATCACTGTGTGCAGCAACTTTAATTCCCCTGAATTTAACGCGGCAGAACAAGCTCAGCCACCTACTTCTTACTGTGGGAATTTTCCACCGTTACCCGGAAAAACTGTGAATGGCAATGGCAGTTCCGAAACACCTGAACAAGGCTCCAAACCAAATGCTCATTAAGGGATAACATTTTGGATTTGTAACATTAAGGTAAATGAAAGGTATTTCGCAAGCGCGCGCGAATATGGTTCTGAGAACAACATGCTAAGAAACAGCGCTTCGCAGATTAAACTGCACCATTGGCCAATCACTGCTATCGAGCCAGCCTACAAACATCAAATTTCACGGTTATTGTCCACTACCCAATAGCCCCGTGGTAGATGATCCCTCGCCCAAAATATGATTGCTACTAAGACCCGGATTCCTAATATATATGCCCTAGCAAGTACGTCGCCAACTGATGGCTTTACTAACTCGGGTGTCCGCCAGGTCATTCCTGTTATAGTGCACTCGTCGATATTTCATCCACCGCCAGTTGGCCCTCCCCACCATATCCCACTCGATCATCTTACCATAACGACACTTCCAACACTCTCCATCATGGAGCCAAATGGTCGCCACACACACTCGCGGAAAATTGGTATATTGCGTAGGCCTTTCCGTGTGATATTTTGCAACCACTGTCCCGTCTGTCACGAAGTTCTCTGGCAGTGTGAATGTTGTGCTTGGCAAAAGCATTCCATTAGCTTATCACTTTTGAACGCTAGATCGTTGCACATTTTCATATACTTTGCCTTTTTGTCTAACCCCCACATTATTCTGGTGAGTTAGACGAGTTGATTCCCCAGATACTCCATACAAGCAGCTGAGCTTCATAAGTTATCATATGTTTCGTAGGGATCGTCTAACAGGACGAGGTGGTGGATGCATTATTCACCTAAAAACGCAATTCACCGCTGTAAGCCTTGGTGAGTCTAGTCTTCACAACATTTACGACTCGCTGTGGTTAACAGTCTCCGATGGTTCTTGCGAGCTACTACACGATGCATCTACAAACCGTCCAACGCGCCAAGCAGTTGTCTGACTGAACTTGTAAACGTGATGAACCATGTGTTAGACATGCCTAGCGAACACGAACTAATAGGCAGTGACTTCAGCGTGCCTCATGCTTCCTGGACCTCGTTTTTAGCTCCAGCAAATCAAGCCGAATTGCGTCCGTGCATTCAACCGAGCGGATGGGATCAACCTGTTGTGACGCTCACCAGACAGAGGCACATTTTGGATCTCATATTCATCATGTGTATCTCGTTTGCAGAGATATCTGTTCTACAAAACTTACAGGAAGCGACCACAATGTCATAAAAAGTCTCTTTGATTTCATTATGGACACCCAAACGACGGCTGTATTCTACCATCAGATCAAATTCACTAATTGGCGTACCTCTTCTTCCCACGAGGATCCTTAGGTTGAACGGTCTCCCTTATCAAATCAGTCCCAAGCACAGCGGTCCCCTAATTTATCAAATATTTGACTTTTTTATTGACGTTATGGCCCATGTAGAGTCAAAACGCATCGATACGTATTTATAAGGTAAAACCCTTACTGCAAAAAGACTAGGAAACTTAAAATGCTTAAGTTGGTGCACAGAAAAGCACCGGACATCCCCTTGGTGACGCAAATGAGTAAGACGTTTGAACGCATCGATTGTCGTGCGCAACTGCATCATATAAACGAAGAGGACCTCACACTCTGTAGCGAGCACAGATGCACAAAACCAGTTCAGCCGATGAGACGGAGAAGTTCCATGAGGGACTCTGCTAAAAAGTCATTGTTTTGAGGGCAAAGTGGTTGTTGATGACCCTGTTGAAATATGTGAAATCTTCAACTCACATTTCACTGTTTCGCCTCGCGAAGAACACATCTTACTATTCTCTAATACTCTCCCGAAAACAAGTAAATTTCTCAGCAACGTCCTGACTTATGTTCGAAGTCTTCGCTCACAGGTAGCTGCCATTAAACCATCAACCCACTCTGGACCTGATAGCATCCTACCCATCCTTTCACCCAATTTGCTCATCCTATTGCTTTTATCCGGCAGACTCCCTCCTCAACGGAAAATTCAATCATTAGCTTTGCCACAAAAGCGAACCATCTGACACATCGATATGCTCGAGAATGATCAGAAAGGTAATGGAAGTGCAAATTGTCGGATACTTGGGGTCACAAACCTACCAAACCTTTCACAGCGCGGCTGCCTTAGTAAGCGATCGTGTATATGTCAGTTGGGGTTTCTAAACCATATATCGATGTTCATCGACGCAGGAACTGCGGTAATTATCGGGTTTGGTCGTATACCTCATAGGCGCCTCTAAATTAAAATGGCATATTTCGACATACAATATCTCTTTTATGGTCGGCTCTCTCCATATCCCGACGGCCGCACCCAGACTGTCAAAGTAGGGGAGCACTGATCAACACCAAAACCAGTGACTAGTGAGGTGATTCGAGGAAGCGTTCTGGAACGGTTACTTTATCTCATGCATATAGATGACGCGCGCGATGTTATTGAACACGGCATGTCCCCTCTTTTCGCTGGCGATATCAAGGCCACTTAAAACTTTCGTCAGTCCGGTAACACCGCTTTCTGCTCACGAAACAAACAACGAGACCTAATGTCACTGCATGGTGAAGCAAATCATAGCTAACGACGTTCTGAGGAAATACCGTTAACTATGATTGTGATTTACCCAATGATTCTGTCTTACTAAATGGTTGGAATTTTGATACCACCACTGCCGTCAGAGGTCTAGGAATACGGTATTCAAACTCCTTCAGTTTCTCCGAACAAGTATGCCTACAGGTGGAAAAACTAAAAGGTCAACAGGCTGTATCAGAAAGACGTTCAGTGTGCTAGCTGTGAGGTTATGCTTCACGAAATGCCTGCTTGACCTCAGCTTGAGTACTGCACATTCATTCACTACCATCTACGCAAGTCTAATAGGCGTGGGTTAGAAAACCTTCAGCGGACATTTACCGGATATTTAGTAGGATACTTTCCTTCATTCACCTATAGACAACGCTGTCCAAATCTTGATGGTGATCCACTTTGGTTACGAAGACTGAAGTTGGACATAGCACTTTCGCATAAACTCATACACTCAGACGCCATCACCAAGGCGTCTCACGTTCACTTACAACACAGCTCCCCATATAGTCTGAGAAATGAAGACTCAACTTTGCATCCCTGCTGGCTGGGAAAACTATATGCGCAAACTTCCTTGTAGAATATTCCTGTGTTTGGAATAAACGTCCGAATGGAACCAGATCCAGTAAAAAGCTAAAGCGTTTTAAAAGGGGTTTGGACAGCTCTATTGAAGATAATATCTGTCTTCAAACTTTGTGTATCCTCTGGTGACCTTTTCGAGCATGGTCAGGGGAACATTTGGCTGTCAACCGCATGTAACGTACACAACCCTCCCAGCTACTCCGCTCCCCTCGACAACAGCTTGCTTGAAACGGTCCGTTTTAAATCTGCCATCCACTCACACCGCCATCTAGCATTCAGTCAGCTGTATGCTCATGAAACCATAGTGAAATCAACAGACTTGTATTCACCTGCATTGTTGTGCACGCATTATTCAGATAGCCGTAAAATGTATAATTGATGTTCAAAAGTAAATTCAGTAGAATGACCTAATATGGTCTACATCCGGGGCACACAGAAAATAAACGAGTTTTTAACCCACATTCACACTTTCTTTACATATGTATACACATTTGTCATATTCTACTCATCCTTGTGATTATCAGGACCACATGGCTTGTAAGCCTTCAAAACATGGTTAAAAGTAGCCGATATTAACGGATTAGCAACTGTCGTAAAAAAGCCCTCCACATATAAACCACGGAAACAATACCTCTCCATTAGAGTCTAAATAAGCGATTTGAAACATTGATTCATCCATTTTGGTCCTGTTTTCTCCTCAGACTCCCCCTGCTGACCGTCGAATAAATTTTTGAGCTTTGAACGATGGATTGCAGTTTAAACCTCAAACTACGTATGGAGTTTTGACTACCACATGGTAGCCATTCTGGAGGTAGCTGCCGGCTGATCAGTTATCTTGAAATACCATGGCAACCGATTGGCAGCGCCATACATTCCATTAACCAGCTTAAAATATTAATATCGCATGAAGCCTGTCAAAAAATTATATACACATTGTCAGTCATAGTGAGTGTGACCACTGAACATTTTCTTTCTTACCACGTCAGTTCGCGTACTTTTCTTCACCCTACAAACTCCCGTTTTGCGAGGAATTCTCCTGTGACCAGTAGACCCACAAATCTTCATCCTGACCAAACAACTTGCGAGATCGTCAACTTCAGGGCAGTTTGCAGCATTCGACGGAGTCTGTAGTGAGATCACCTACGACGTTCCCAAAATCCCAATCACCCTGCAACTTGAGAGTTTCCTTGCCAGTACCACGGCGCCGGTTCACATTACCTTTTGAATGTAAATTTACTACAAACCACTAGCATCGAAGTTAGTGCGTTGGCGTAGGTATCGCAGTTTTACTGGTAACTATGTGATGAATACGAGCCACCTTCACTACTGCAGCCTACGTTCACTAAAATAACAATGTCTTAGCTATTACCGTTGGGAACGTTGCCAAACCAATCTGACGCTTGTTTGAATTCCGAAAGTCGACTGGAAGTTCCGTCGACATTTGTCCTCTTTTGCGGCTGCTGTGCGGTTGTACTCAAGTTTCTCTTATGTCCAACTCCCTGACGCCCTTAATTGTTGCGATAAAGTCCGCTTGTGAACGGTGGGTAAATCAATAAATGAAGTTTGTTTGCAGATTTACCAACGTCTCGCCGCGACTTTTGATTCATGTCAACATAAGGCTGGGGACATCTTGGGCGTACGAACTTAAGAACTAGCACCAAGATAGATCTTGTGTTGCAGTCTTTCCAATCGTTTGTCAAATTTTGGAACTTCTCGTCCTCCATCACCAAAGCCGACGTGTTTCGGCACTTTTCTGACGCTGTTTGTATCAGATAATGGCGAAACACCTTGAAGGCACATTTGGACGTGTTCCCCGGAGTGACCTTGAACGAGTTGGAACTGTGACGTTCAACCAGAAGAGCAGACGGAGATTATGACCGAAGACGTATCACGCAACACGCGGCAATACTGGAATATCAAAAAGGATAGAGGTACAAAAGTACAAGAGAGTTACGTTTAAATACAAGTGTCCTGCTTGCTTGTCTGACTGCCCCTTGGTTCAAGATCCTTGTGCACGACGTTGACGTAGCGGTCTGAAAGGTGAATGAAACGAACATGTAACAATTACCACTTCAAATTTGATCCATGCGTGCCAACTAGTTTTGACCGCGTGTCACACAGCTCCCCTCATCGCTGAGCACCGTCCCCGGCGTGTGTGGTTTTATTCCATTGAAATGAACCACAATTGGCTGTCTGTTGGTTCCTGTTAGTTCACTAATTCGACAAGTTGCCTCCGAAAGTATTCGCTCGGCAACATACGGCCCTTTCCGCTGTTTGTGCATCTTCATCAGGACTCCCGGGCTCGGAACCGTGTTATAATGATAATGGTATATTTCTCGGCGCATTTGTGAGGAACACACTCATGAGAGCGTGATCAGCGTAATGATTTTTAGCAAATACATAATTGGACACCAATTTTGAAAATTGTACAACGAATCAGCTATGTGAGTAGAGCAACAAAACAGACAAAAACAGATATTATATGAAGGGAAAATTCAAGTCCAGGCAGGAAACTTCGAGCTTCGTGGTTCTGAGAAGATAGTGCTTGGGGTCTGCAAAATCCGATAAAATAATTGATTTGTTACATCACTTTGGACTCCACAAGGTGATCGCTGGTCTGATGCTCAAGGTGGTGCCAATAAACATTGGTCGGAGGATGGAGAGAATGTTTCGGCAAAGAATTTGACCATCACTCCATGTAGATAGTCCCGAAAAAAAGCGCAGAAAATGTTTCACGATGTGGGCGATGTGAGGAAGCATATACTTTCTCGGGGAACGCATGGACTTCTCGACCGGACGTCATTCTTCGCTCAAATTCCTAAGAATCTCAAGGAGCTTGCGATATGCACAACCATTGCGGAGTTTCGAGAGTCCGAGAGGGTTGGGATGTTTTCTCGCGCGGGATGTATCAGTGAAACCAAGAATGGAGAGAGGAATTATGCGATAAACGGAATAACGTGAAACTAACTATGTGAGCTATGACGAACAATGGAACATGTGATATTCTGACATAAACTCCTATGTGACGTTAATAGCATTGTGTTGATTGATGCAACATATACCACATGCGAACAGCTGCTATTGTATAACGCGAAATTTGATCGATTATAAGCTATTCTTAGTGTACGATTGTTGCGGAAGTTAGATGTCCATTATCTTTGTACAGACGGTATATAGAATGAGAAGAATGTTTGACAACACCGAGAGGTTGTCGGGTGGTCTATCAGGGAAGAAAAGGGAAGAGTTGCGATTCGAGATTATCATGCAGTCATGAGACGAACGGGTTGAGTTTTTGAACGATTTTAGCATGTCCAGCTTCTGCATGGTGGTTTACAACTCAGACACACCAGCTATCAACAAGTATGGGGTAGGAGTGTGCCGGGATGTTTGGGTTGTTTCTAATGGACATGTATATTGAAACCTATATGTGTTGACTGTAGACATGTTATCGTGTTCGCTGGCAAGTCTGAAAGTACAAGATCTATGATGAAAGCGGTAGTTTGGATCGGTTCGAGGGGTGCGTGACTTAACATCACGCAAAACAGAGGGTTTTTCGTCAGATGTTATCAGGTCCGTTTTCGATCGGCAAAACAGCCTGACATACCTCCGCTGATGCAGCCGCCAAGATCGTTGTCGTGCGGCCGCTTCCAACTTGTTTATTCCCGCATGTCCCAGCTCTAGCTGCAAGTCTGTTAGGACGTCACGTACCATAGATTGAGGGACCACGATCCTTCTCGTGTAAGCGGGTCCCCAAAGGAGAAATAATACTCCCTCTCTCATCTTGAGCTGTTCCCATGGCGCACAAAGGCAGCGAGATTCATAGCTCTCTCCTTCCATCTCCTTGCATGTTGGTCTGTCACCATTGTTCCGGCACTTTTCATAGATTAACGCAGTCTCAGGATCTGTTGCTTGAGCCTGCTGCTAGCGGCCATATTCTACACCCTGCAGATTGATCAACGCCACGTGTTGTTTAGTACAAGACGGACAGTCGCCGTGATTGCGCAGAGGAGTCTTGATAATGATTCAACGTTCGAGTGTCCTCTGCCCGGTCTGTGTTCAAATACGAAGTCGTATTCCTTTAGGATCTCCTGCCATCGGGCTAACTGTCCCTCTGGTTCTTTGAAGTTTTGGAATCAGCGGAGAGGCTGGTGGTCTGTGAGTACCATGAAACTTTTGCCCAGAAGAATGTCGGAAATGTCACGCAAAGAATACTAACGCAAGCATTTCTATTCTGGTCGTACAAAAGTTTCTCTCACATTTACTTAGACATCGGCTACCGTAGGCTATCACTCGTTCCCTACCATCTTGTCCTCGTTGCGAGAGAACGGCCCGATTGCACTGTTGCTTTCATCGGTATCCAGAACAGTCTCCCCGGCCTTCGGCGACGGGTTGGAATATGCTAGCACTGGCGCTGTGCACAGAGCTCCGCGTGGTGATTTAAAAGCATGATCATATTCTTCCGTACACGTAAATTTGTGACTATTTTGTAGTAGTCTGTTCGGGGGAGTGGAAATGCGAGCGAAAGCAGTATTGAATTGGCAATAATAAAACGCTAGCCCTAGGAAGCTCCTCAGCTCGTTTGCGTCCTTCGGCGTAGGCCAAGATCGAATTTGTTCCCTCTTTCTTGGATCTGTGCGGATACCCATCCCCGAAAATACATGCCTCAGGAATGTTACCTCTTTGAGTAGGAAGTGACATTTTGAGGGCTTTAATTCTAAACCGACTTCGGTCAGGCGGTCCAGCACGCACCCCAACTTGCGCATATGCTCTCTTTCGGACCTCCCATGGACTATGACATCATCTAGATACACTAGGCATGTCCTAGTAATTAATTCATGTAATTCTTTTTGAAGCGGGAGTTGGAATGTCGCAGGTGCGTTTGATGGTCCAAAGGGCATGACCTCAAACTCATACAGCTCCAACGGCACGGTGAAAGCCGTCTTCGCTCGATCGTTTTCTTCGACCTCCACCTGCCAACAGCCCGATGCCAAGTCTAACATACTGGAATGCGTGGCTCAGCCGAGGGCATCAAACAGGTCATCAATTCTTGGTAACGGAAATGCATCTTTCTTTGTCAATCCATTGAGCTTACTGTAATCCACACATAACCGTAATTCGCTGCCATTCCTTTTTTTCCAAGGACTATCGGGGCAGCCCATGGAGACTTCGAGGACCGGATCACGTTCTTCTGTAACATGTCGTCAACCATCTTACACATCTCATCCTGAAGGTGTGCAGATATCCTGCGTGAAGGTATATTGACTGGAGGGGCATCCCATGTATTAATTCCATGTTTCAAAATGCCTGCACGACCTAACGTTGCTTTCTCCCACGCGAACAGCTGTGGTCGACTTTTGATTATCGATTTCAAGCACTGAGCACTTCGCGAGTTGCTGGGAGCCCCACTCGATTGGATCACCTGGCCAATTTGGGCGGTGGTGACAGAGAGAGAAGTCGGTTTCTGGCAGAGTTCAAGACATAGGTGACAAATGAGTGGCGCCGGGCGGGTCCCTTAGGTTAACACTGTGCAAATCAAGCACGCACCTCAGACGGCCTAGAAGATCCATCCCCACTACAACACAGAATGGGAGTTTGGGGCTCACCAAAAAACTGTGCTCAATATGGTATCCGGTCATTATAACCGGTGCAACGAATCTGTCCCCAGTCGGCATTTGGCCACCGCTGGCCGTAAGGATGTGTTGACAACACGGTTTTCGCTTGTAGCCCAAGAGTATGCGTACTGTGTGTGTGTGTGTGCCGATTACGCTTAAGGAAGCTCCGACATCTACCAGACCTACAAATGTTATTCCACATATTATCAGAACCGTGAGTTCTGCCAGCGGTTGGGAACAATCGGTAAGGGATGGAACGTAAACTTCACCGTGGGGCTTACCTGTTCTAACGTAGTTTCCGGCGGTCTGATCGACAGTTTTGGAGGCATGACTATTTGCCCGGAACGCAACGTCGCATGGTCTGCACCACTAGTTACACCAAAATCGCCGTTCGCGGCCACCATACCGCGAGTGGCTAGGTCCCCGATACCGGTCTGAGCTTCTTCTATGCATTGTGGAGCTGTTCCTCTGGCTGGTCGCCCGTGCCGCGGCGCAATATTGTACTGGTCGGCCGATGGCTGCCTTGACCCGCTCGAGGTCTTCGGCCAACCGCACTGCGGCGTCAAGGTCGTCGAATGGATGAAGTAGGAACTCCCTTTTTATGTTCGTTGACCGGATCTCCTTCACTAGCTGATTAAGAATCCGCTTCCGGAGTTTCTCTGAGGACTCTTTCTCATGTCCGCTTTCGGCCAGGTGCCGCAGTTCGCGAGGAAACGACTGGACGGTTCCCCCTCAAGCTCTCTACGAGCATGGGACTGTCGTCGGCAGGCAGTCGGATGCAAGGGGGCGTCCAACAGACGTCGTAGTTTGGTAAACGTCTTATCTGATACAGGGGTGTCCAGGATTTTTGCCTCGACAACAATATCGTAGGCCTTTCCATTCAGCAAATTCAGAATAAGGTTGCTGTGGGACTCTGCCTGGAAGTTACGGAGATAGGCCCGTAAATGATCTTTTCAACGGGAATAGTGCCACCCACAGTTTACTTGTTGGGATGTTGAATCGATACTTGCAACCCTGCTGTTGTGGGTTTCGCCGACAGTCTGTCTCAGATGTTTTTCAGGGTTTGCATGAGGGGACCGGATTTTCCGGTTGTGGATTTCGATACTTCGTACCCTGGAAGGGTCGCCAAATTGTAACGTACAACCAGAGAAGCAGACGGAGATTATGACAAAAGATGTATTACGCAACACGCGGCAATACTAGAATATCAAANATGTTTTTCAGGGTTTGCATGAGGGGACCGGATTTTCCGGTTGTGGATTTCGATACTTCGTACCCTGGAAGGGTCGCCAAATTGTAACGTACAACCAGAGAAGCAGACGGAGATTATGACAAAAGATGTATTACGCAACACGCGGCAATACTAGAATATCAAAAAGAATAAGGATACAAAAATACAAGGGAGTTACTCTATCAAAAGTTTGAACTAAAATCATGTGAAAATCCGACACAACCCAATTCCCCTAAATATTCACCCCTTTGCACTAAACTGCCCCTGTTCCTGGACGTTAATTGGACCATGACCTAGAAAACTTTGTTTTGTCATGTCAATTTGATGGTTGTGCGAATGGCCAGTTGTCGGTCATTGTAATTAAGTTGAGTGGTGCGTGCACCCCCTTTCGGAGCTCGGCTGATCCCCATTGTTTTGAACCTGTTAACTGCGCAGTAGAGCTCTTTTGGGTATGAATGCCTTATTACGTGATTATAGTTCATATTTAGCCCGTTTAGCAGCAAATTGTAACTCAGTCCCTGGAAACGATCAAAACTGTTGAGGTTGTGTAAATGTTCGCTTCGATAAGTTGTTCAATCACGTTTGAATACAAGGGTCCTGCTTGTTTGTCTGACTGTCCGTTGAATCGAGATCCTTGTGCACGACATTGACAGCGGCCAGAAAAGTGAATGAAACATTCGTGTAACGATCACCACTTCAAATTCGATCCGTGCGCGCCAACTAGTTTCTGTCGCTTGTTACAGAAGGTCGACTCGTACACAACCTTGTAAAAGGTAGATTAATGTGACAGCATATTTTTGGGACAAATCTCTGAAATCAGCGAACTACCCTTTTCCGTCGCTCGCGCCGGAGTTCCGTAAGCAACGATCGTTTTCTCTCCGATTACCTCCTTTTTGTTGGCAGGTTCGACGTTCATACTAATGCTTGATTATTTGTTGTTTTTCATAGCCTGCAGTTATTCAGTGATCGCGCACATCCCACCACGCTTTCTGCACTTCCTGAATATGCATTACTAGCGTTATTATAACTGCATTGCCGAAACCACTTATGCCTGATCACACTTAGCAGTGAATTAGGCAAACAGGTCACGCTGACTATGGTTAACATCATGGCTGGAACTCGTCACTTGGAGTTATAGATACCTGCTGATGGCGCCACTGAATACCTTTCGTTTCCAGTTCGGTGCGGCGATGATTATGCAACCCCACATCTATGTCGGCTACCAACACCTATATCATGAGCTATCGAACGTACAATTTAACGAAAATTGATTTGCAACTTATATCATGAATGTCCGTTATTAACTCTTTGATAACTTTATCTACCTACCGGATTGCGGCTTTCAGGTATGTCATCACCCTATCCCGCCAAGTTGTCGTCATTTACAGTGTCCTGGATAACAGGCAAATTTTGTGCTTTATAAATTATTCAGTCCACTACAATTCAGGCGACATTTCGAACTCCTAATAAGGGTCCACCAAGGTAAGCATTTACCAGCTGCGGATAATTTTCTGCGGTGTTAGTAGCTTCGCAAGATACCTCGGAACTGAGGAACTCCGTGACCAACATCTATTATTCTCCAAAAGCCTTTTAGGTACAGCCACATCGAACTTTGTTTAAGTTCAACACTGTTTTCCACTGTTGCTCGGATAAGCCAGGTCAGCCCGATTTTAAACCCAAAACAATGCCGCAGCGGTGAAATATTGGATTGGAGACGAAACGATCAATCAAAATCCTTTGTGATTTCTGTATCCCATACCTCAGAGTCACACAGTGACAGTAGTGTCACACACTGGTGCATAGTTCTATCAAGCGCCAACATAAATGTGTGATTCACTGCGTCCAGTCCACATAAGGTGTTGATGAGAGCCCACTTTGCTGAAGACCTGATGTTTGATCTATTTGGTTTTTATACTTACCATACTACGGTTTCTGCGGGCGCAATTTGTTCGAGCGGTGACTCAGAGAGGAGTTTACAAAAGGAAGTGATTAAATTACTGATTACTGTGAAATGGTAGAACTACAATCGTGATCCAGGTTAGTCACAGTGCAATCTAGATTACTCCAATTCATGTCTGGCTCATTTCTGCTTTCACGTAATTTTGCCTTCCATTCTTGATTCTACGGTAAATTCCAACGCGAGACAACATTCCGCAACGTTCGGACAATCAAAATCCTGTACTGGTTGGGCAATTCGTGAAATTCCGTCGATTTGAGGAAATAACGGAGTCCAGTCCAGAAGATCGTCCATTTCTCCGGAAAAATTGGTACCCGCCTATCTTCCCTCATCTTCCCAAAAGTTTCTACGTATTTTTCCATAACCATCCATATCAACTAATGGCGAAATTCTTCGATTATTCATTTTCTTCATCCTGAGAAATCCTTTTTCTGGCATGACCTTGAACATGAGGCCTACGTTAGCCTTGTGAAACAACAATTGATGTAACAACTCAACATTTTTTATCGAATATTGAAATTCTTGAGAACTTTTGTTTCGGAAGCANGACTTCAGGGCAACAGCTGAAGGCACGAGAGAGGTAGGTGTGAGTGTAAGTGAACCGCACACTAGCCGCCAGACAGAAAGTCTGTCAACAGAAAATCCAGCTGACCATCAAAGCTCAATCAAACGTCGGATTTTCTGAGCAGTATTTCCAGTGGTCATATCTAAAACACTGTTATTCTGCGAGCTTAAGCCTGAAGTATCGATGGCGTTTCTTCATTATACAACCACGGGGAAAGCTGCAGCATTCAAACCTGCACACTAACTTTGATCTTAGTAGCTTGAATTGAATTTACATCCACAAGTTGACGTGGACAGATACGGCCATACTGGTAAGAGTGCTCTCAAGTCGCAGTGAGTTTGATATATTGGGGACACTGGAAGTGACCTCACTGCAATATTGATGCCTACAAGGTGAAAGAAACACAAATGAGGAAGCCATAACGAGAAAACTGTTCGTCTCAATTTTTCTTCATCAATATCCCACGATTAAAAGTAAAAGACAGAAGACCTTCTGTATTGGCTACGTTCTTGGAGGGGTCGATGTGGTGAAGTCACTGCAGCTTTACCCGTGATTGTACAATGAAGCGGCGCCATCGATACTGTGGGCTTCAGGTCGTAGAATAACAGTGTTTTGGATGTGACCACTGGAGATGCTGCTCAACAATTCTGACGTTTGCTTGAGTTCTGAAGGTCAGCTGGAGTCTTGATCGTTGTGGAAAGTACTGACACATGCGCGCAACGGGGTTTTATTCAAAAGCGTCGGGTCCGTGCTTCACTCGGTAGAATAAAAATTTACATTGCGGTCCGATGCAGCAGCTATGCGAGATTAGCAGAATGAGGTATGAAACAAGGATTACACTACAGAAGTGCTGTACAGTTTATTTTCCATTTGCCTGCTAGATCTCAAAGTTTTTTGTCCTTCTTTCTGTCATAAAAAGTATTTGCACACTTCTGTAGTAGCTCTCACATTGAGTGCTAGCTAAATCCATTAAGACCTGATATATGCCACTTTGTGACATCTTTTGACGTGACGTTGTTCATCAACTTAAAACAATGTGCTGCCTTATTGTTGATTTCAGTTTGTTTTCGATTATGTGAGTCACGTACACGTCTTACTGGGCATTTAGCTGATTCTTGTTCATGCCGTCTTCAGTTTCAGGACTGTCGCCGGAGTTCCTACTCCGGAGAACCGCTGTCTCGGGTTTTTCCACTTTGCACGAAGTCGGTTCACTGAAGCTGCATGTCCATTGTGCGTGTTACAATGGTTCAGACAATTTCGCAAACGGCAGATTGATGAACCACTCTTTTTGAACCGATTCTAATGAGCAAGCCAATTATTTTCTTGGTGGAGCATTCGTCTACTGCTATTACAAATTGAAATTAGCCATTCCTTCTTTAGTCCGTTTCTCTGAAGGACACTCTGATTTGCCACTTTGTCACTTTTATTTATATGCACAATGCGCACACTGATCTCACCCACCCAAAAGTGGTTTTCACAGATGCTTTGAAAATTTTAGTTTTATTATTCACTCACCTTCACCTCACCTCATGCCGTTGAACGATCTGACCTGTGTGGAATTTCAAGTCCAACATTGAAAAATTTCGTTTCAACTTCTGTCTTGAGTAACCTGTGGTACCCTTCATTTTTCATTCCACGAAGACTCTTCGTTCCCCTGCCAAGCCCTGATCACCTATTCGAATCGGCTGCCTCTACCGCTTAGGGCCAGGTGTTTGTTTAATTGTGTGGGCACTGTTCAAATTTTGGGCATCTTTTTGTATTCGGAATGAGGAGGTGGATCTTGGGGTGCAAACAGTCGACTGGTGCCGCAATACGGCCGTTTTATGAATACCTTTCCAACAACCGTTCCGAGGACAAGCTACCGTCCCTGTTGTTTGACTTTAGGGATATGTGTTGCCAAAGTGCCAGATTACTAGTCACTCGATATAAAATTCAGTTAACGGCCTAGCAGTATCCGAAAATATTTCTTGATACTCGATACCAGTTTGTAGCTTTCGGCACATGTCTGCAGTAGAATTCAGGCATTCTACGTGAATGGCGAGATGTGAAAATGTGGACTTTGTCACGGGTACTGAGGACTGTGCACCTATCGGCCAGATTATACTACTCCGAGTTAGCACTTCGCCATCGGGGTCCCCGACAACTTTTTCAATTGAAGTTATGTGAATGCCCAAAACGCTCTCATTTCAACAAACCCGAGCCAATTAAACAATCAAACCTACGACAACATTCTCTTCTCTGTTAACCTCGGCTATCTGAATGTTGCCATCAACTCATTCATCCTTTGCGTTCCATGTTCTTTGGATGACATTGTAACTGTGAGCTCCACCCAAACCGGGTGTTGGCGGTTTGTTTGCAGCTTAGTATCCCAACCGTGGACCCACCTTTGGAACAGCAAAGAGGCAGTGATGGTCTCATTGTGGGACATGAAGAGTACACCCAAACCAGCAGCTTGTTATATAACTCAGCTCATCCATAAACCATCGAATGTTTTTAATGACTTCTGGCGACCTCGTAGAAGAATTGACTTCGAAGGTGTTTGAACTAGAGCAAAGAGGTCGTATACACTGGCTCGACAAGTCACCGTGAGCTGATAAAATCTGGCCTAACTCCTGCTGCCGAAGCCATGGTCCCAATTGAGCTTCGATGGTTGGTTCGATGTTTCGGCACAAATGGATGTGAATTTGCTGGTACAAAACGTTCATGCAACCATCGTGAAAAGGCTTGAAACGTCTTCAGCTATTTCGGCATTACGAGACCTACTGGAGGTTGTCAGGATCTGAAGTGAGAAGAAGGTTTTCGGGACTTCAACGAGGTATCAAGGGGACAACATTTACTCCGAATCGTCCATGTACATTGCTGTTACTATCAGCGCACTGAAGCACATCGTATATCACGCCCAGTTTGGTGGTTCAGCATTTGCTCTACATAAGGAGATCAATTAACGTGCATCCATGGCAAACTTTCCTTACGTCTGCTCATGCTGTTCCCCAGTAGCCAATTTTGCACTTCCTTCTAGAACTCCGTCCACAGACCACTTCCACTATCCTGTGTCTGGTAAATATTGATTTTCAACATCTTGGACAGTTTCAACTCCTAATCACCCTTGGTAAGGTTTGAGTTTTTTTTACTTAGCCGTCGACTTACATCTTTGAGTCAATGTCTACAACCACACAAGAATACCCCTCACAGATATTCGTAATGCCTAATCTAAGGTAGCCGGAGTGGCAAAACAACGAACTGCGACTGCTGTGCGTTCCGAACATACCGCAAGCGCGACACCAGATACCTCTTGGACCTTACGCAACGATTCAGAAATGCACCTACATCCATTCTTCGCTACTTTTACACCACCTACCGAACTGTAGCCCTTATCTCAAGTAATTTCACCTCTAAATTCGCCTCCCGAACAAATTTGGTGATTGCCGTTTAAATGCCAGTCCGCGAAAGTTTCAGCACCGTGGCTAGAGGGCTACCTTCTGGATAACTGGTGGTAACGGTTACCCGCAATACTCCCTGAACCACTAAATACCACTCCCCTTGCCATCCTAGCGCATGGTGAATCTACTTCAACGAGGTCAGCAAACGTCGGCTCGCGCTCACATAATCTGATTTGGTTGGCTCACTTTGCCAACTCGGATTGTGGGCTGGAGGTTGTCCTTCTGAATCTGCTCCAGTGTACTGAAAGAACTCCAATCGGCTTTGCATTCCACCTGTTCGAGAGCAACTACAAGTTTTCCTGCGAAAAGTTAACCGTGAGAAGCCGCCGGGCTCCTCTAAATAGCCCATAGATCCGGAACCTTGTGACGTGATGCGGCTGCCCATAAAGTTCTTCCAACGCCACCCTTGCCTTCATGTATGCCCGCAGTTCCCAATAGCCTTGCGGGCCTTTTCTTAAAAATATCACAAGAGATAGACCATTCATTGGCCGTAGTCTGGCACCCTAGGATCAACAGATTCCTCAAATTGCTCTGTGAGCTGGCGGAAATTAGTCGGATCGCTTTTAACCTGGGTCAACTGGATCTCTGGCAAACCCGTGAAACTCAGCAAGGTTGACAAGAATGATTGCGTTATAAAATCTCCTCGGGGTGTTTCAAGCAATCGTAAAAGTTGACCGATCACTCCTTATGCTAGCCTCAGCGTTCGAATGCAAGCCTTTGGAGGATATAATATATACTATTTTCATCAAACCGTGACATTCGTTTCTCCCCTGGCATATTCTCAGGGACCCATGAGCGTCGTGAAATTCTTGAGTGATGCCAAACTGCTCAACAAGAGGTCTAAATTTCCAGAACCTACAAGTTAAGTGCCGTTACGGCCGAACCGTCTTCAACCAACTCGTACGGGAATCCTGAGCGACTAGTTCAGGGCAGGATTTTGACCGGAGGCTCCAATATATTATTTTGTGGGCAGTGAAACGTGCAAAACAGTCGGCTGCATACCTCAGTTGTAATGGCCTGACACAGTAGTAAAAATATGTAAACCGCAGATAGACTGCTTATAGTTTATCGAACGTTGCGGGATGAATATAACAGTTGCCGCAAAAATGCAAAGGGACTCAAAGAATAATCTAGGCATCAGAAACGTCTGAGAAGGATTTCTATACAGATCCGGAGACAGCGCGATACAAATAACACTCTCTTAACACTCGTCTGAAAGTAGCCTTACTCTCACAAACCCAAAAATGTATTCC
Organism: Paragonimus westermani; assembly: GCA_008508345.1. Lineage (NCBI taxonomy): Eukaryota > Metazoa > Platyhelminthes > Trematoda > Plagiorchiida > Troglotrematidae > Paragonimus > Paragonimus westermani. The sequence goes on along the minus strand of QNGE01004931.1, from coordinate 31,445 downwards.
CATGCTGAGAGGCACATGCGAAGTCACGTGCGTCCTTCGGTTTTGCAGTAGTGACGAAACGAAAGGCTCGTGGAGGTACTGTGACAGAATGATCATCAGGTGCGCAATACGTCCATCCTCTGGTCGGTTTTGTACAGTCCAAGTTGGCCGCATTCCATCAAGCGTACTGCCACGCCAGAGTGTATAATGGAGACGCCCAGCTCCCTGGAAAGCCTTACTGTTCTGGAACGGGAGGTACTCATCGGACACAATAAGTAGTCACATTCTGATTGACGCATTTGTGTCTGGCGCAGTTTATCACGGACACAAAGGCGACATGACGCGATAGCCATCCATCGACCCACAGTAATCTGCTCCAGCCAGGGCATCTTGGCGACAGCCGGTATAACATAATCCAAACCTAGATTCTATGGTCATAACGAGAGAGCGTCTAATCACAGGTTCCTTCTCTAAGAATTAAGAAAAAGTGGGCATTTTCAACGATTTTCATGCTGGGTTCAGCAGGAGGCTAGGACCTCGCAGCTGAAGTTTCATCTCCTTAACTAAAGCTCATGACACGCCTCCAGATGCCACCATAGCGGAGCCAAATTTCGTATGTCCACGTCTCCATTTGTAGGCGTAATTTAGATTATGGATGAACCCTACCTTCAGTACGATCAAGTGCTTCTCAATCACCTTTTTACTATTACCCAACTTTCAACCGCTTTATTCCCACGGCAGATCTATTTCCTAGACCATTTCCAAGTACTAAGCTGCTCTAAGTCTTATTCGACTCATATACGTCTCTAACGAAAATTTTCTCTCCTTGGAAGTATCTCCGTCTGCAAAATCTAACTCACACGCTTCCTCGACCATATCACCTAATGAGGCTTGACGTATTGCGACAAGGTTTATGAGATGTGCGTCTAGAGTATTGCGCGCCATGGATCTCTGACACTAGACAAAAACGGTCTTACCTACATGAGGCCAATAACCACTGCCTAGCCCCCGTTTCATTACAAATCGCACTTCATGAATGTTGCATCTTATCAGAATCCCGGAGCCGTTTTCAGATGAATCCCCAAGAGGAAGGTGTAGTGGGAATCTACTCGATTCACCGATTATCCAAACCTCGACACAACAGAAGATCTGACGAAATGCCAATCCAAATATCTCGTTGAAGATACAACATCAGGATTGGACGAACGTTCTCAGTGTTGTGCCTTCCGTTATTCGACAATTCATCTGTTCCGTATTCCACCAACTACCATACGGTTTATGATGTTACATGTGCCAATGAGATCATCCAATGACAGGCTGTGATTTCTCTAATATTGTTGTACATCAATAAAATCGGCGTCTCAATTCATGAATAACAATTGCTTACTGCTGCCAGTAACAGGTCTTCTCCTTATTACTTGCTTAAGAGGTTTCAATTCAAGTACGACTTCTAGGGCTATTTGAAGTCTCTAATTCTGAGTATCGCAGAAAGCCCCTCAAATGAGCCCATTTTTCAGCCCAGGTCGGCGGACAATGCGAACCTGCGTCGGCAACAGCTGTGATAGAATACTTTTTATACAAGGATTGCGACCCAACTGCCAACTTATTGCATGGTGTTGCACAAGCACCTTGCCGAATGCGGAACATTATTTGACTGGGTTGTCCCTACGAACCGGTCGCCCTTGCTGTAGAGTTATTCAGCAACGTAAAGTCGGTCCGTTATGCAGAGGGTGTACGTTATAACCTACTCCCTTCAAAACACGCACCCGCCAGGTTGGACGTAGCTTTACACTGTGGTGAACTTGTCTTCTACTTCTGGCTCAGTTTAGGCTCGTCCTCTTGAACCAATGAATGATGGCGTTGACTGTAGCCGGGAATCGCACATAGTACCTGTGCCCAACAGGTCACCGCCACGTGGTTTCTTTTTAGGCAGACAAAACGGCGCCCTCTGTTATTCGGTGCTTCTCCGAAGATTGATAAAACGAGCACAGTCAGATACATCACGGCCGCCCTTACACACCGGATATGCCGAGTTTGCCTTCTAATGAGGTACACTTGATCGGACCTCACACCTAGGCTACCTGACACACGACGGACTAGAGGACGTTGGGCAACTCGTCCTGCTTTCCAAGTTAGCGGCTAGCTGGCCTCACTAAATTGCTCTAACCGCCACTATTCTCCATAAAAAATTTAATAGGTCGCTAAAGGTGATTTCTATTCTGCACTCATTCATGCCCTGAACAAATTCTGTCCACTTACCTTGTAAGTAGTGAGGCAAACGCACATCGGATTTCTTGAGGTCGGTTGGCCAATGTGGTTCTTCACTGTAGTCAAGCCCCTTAGTCAGCTCACTTCTGCAACTTTATCGGGTCTACCGATTTGCTCAACGGGCAGCAGAAGTGTAAGTTGACTGTACGATAACGGTGTTCGTCTCATCTGAAGCCCGAATCCCAAATGCCAGTGGGTAAAGAGGCAGCTACAAGCACCACAGAGTGCAAATCAAGGGCTGACAGGAACCATTCTGCAAATCACACTTGTGAGCTAATACTTCGTCCGTTGTGATGATATCTGAACCATCGTCTACAAGTGCACATGTTGCTACATAGCACGTTTGCCTTATTAGGCAAACAGGCAGAGACCTTGAAGGGACACTCTCTGAATCAGAGGATGCTGCAGCAACTCGTGCAGCTTTCTCACCTGCATCGGTTGCTGGTGACCACACGTCATCACCCATCAGAGTATGGTGACGCCGACTACAATTAAACCGTAGGCTCACACGGGCAGGCCGTGTGATTAGTCCACGAACTTATAAAGCCATCTGATTAATGTGGTGTTACGCTGGTATTTTTCCGACAGCTGTAGAACGACGACCATGAAACCTAGAGGGTCACGTTGGCCTCCACAAATGAAAAAACAGACCGGGTGGTTATTCGGGCTGACGGTTAGTTCGTCAGGTTGGAACCTGTATACTTTGACCCTGGTCGTATTGGACATGTTAAGAAGAAGAGACTTCGAATAGAAAAACACAATTAGTTGGTCATCTTCGTCATCAGGTGCATATATCCTTTTAATAATAATAATAATAATAATAATAAATTTCTCAACGCATATGTGAGAAGCACACTTGGTTATGCGCGATCACTGTAGATGTTTACTAACCATACAAAAATGGATAATTAAACAGTAGCACAAACGTGAAGTTTGTTGCAAGAAGTACGTGGTCAAAGAGAAGATGACTGTAATTCATGGAACTTTGACGCACGCAACGGAGAAAGAGAAAGTTTGCTCACTTCACAGATTCAGTCGCAAAAATGGGATGGTACACTAATTCACTGTTTACAAGGTTGTGGGATGGGCGATTTTTCGAATATTTCAAGGTCACTCAGGGAAAATGTCCAAACGCACCTTCGGAATTTTTTGCTGTTAGGGAATGAGATTGGCGTCCGGAAATTGACAAGATAGATCGGCATTGGCGAGGCACGGCGGCAAATCCAAAAATCAAGGAGCGAATGGGCAGATTTCAACGCAGCATTTCGTCGATTGCTCAAAAACGTCACGAATTTGAACATCTCGTGAACCGTTCAGCTTAGACGAAGTTTCGTGCGTCCATCCGTCGTAGGAAGAATTTCCTCGCTCAATGGATAATATGGGAATCAGAAGATAGGATGTAATTCCACACGTTAGATGAGAAAAAGTGAGGTTATGACAGACAATATATATGGGGAATTTTTGACGAAGAACTCGTTCGATATTATTACTTTTGTTATGATTATTGGAATATATAACCCTATCTACTGATTGTTGTGGTATTTTACTGTGCACTCGAGTTTTATTCGGGTAAACGGAGAGTTGATTCGACGGATTGGAGGGCCGCATGAAATGTGCGTGTCAACTAAAGCTCACATGACATTGTTCTGTTGGACTTATAATTAAGCACCGAGTGCACATTTCATAGCAATTCGGGCATTGCATATACACGAGTAAACACATGTCATTAAAGTAATGTTGGGCATCAAAGGGTCTGGTGAGCGCGCAGTAGACCAAGTGCTAAATGATCTTGTGAGTAAACCATGTAACAAATCGTTTCAAGCGGGCTGTTTTCGAGGGGTGTTGGACAGCAGAGTGGGTATCTACGTATTACGCATCTGATAACTGAATGTTCTTCGGACCACACTCGAAAAGGTCATCAGATGATACACAGAGTTTGAAGATGGACATCGTGTTTTTTCACGTAAGATAGCTGTCCAAACCCTTTTTAAAACGCTGGATGTTGTTACCGGCTCTGACTTCATTTGGAAGTTTATTCAAAATGTAGGAATACTTTACAAGGAAAAGTTTGCATGTATATTCTTCCGGAATATCGGGGTTCGCAAGGTGGAATCCTCATTTTTTGGACTATATGGAGGGCTGTGTTGTAAGTGGACGGTAATCGCTGTGGTAATCGCATCCGAATGTTTGAGTTTATACAGCAGCGTCAAGTTCAACTCTAGTCTACGCAGCCAAAGTGGATCAATGCCAAGTTTTTCACAACGTTGTCTATAGGTGAGCGAAAAGGAATATCCTGATAAGCTTTTGGTAAACGATCGTTGAAGGTTTTCCAACACAAGCCTGTCGGACTTGCGTAGGTGGCAGTAAATGAAGGTGCAATACTCGAGTTGAGGCCGAGCACACATTTTATAGAGCGTCAGCTTCGCAGCTGGTAGGATGAACGCCTTTTTGATGCAGCCTATTGTTTTTTTAGTTTTTGCTACCTGGAGAAATTGAGGGAGTTTGAGTACCGTATTCCTAGATCTCTGACCGAAGTGGCTGTATCAATATCACAACCATCTAGTGAGATGGAGCCATGAAGTAATTTACAACCATAAGTGAGGATGTTCGATTTGTCTGCTGAGAACGACATCAGCCATGTTCTGCACCACAACTGCAAGG
>QNGE01004931.1:0-10964 GCA_008508345.1 Paragonimus westermani | reverse complement strand
TTCCTGGCGCTAGATTGACCGACCTGGAGTATGCGGACGACATTGTCTTACTTAGCCCCTCTGCCGAAGACATGCAGACCATGCTGAACAAGTTGGGTGACCGGGCTGGTTTGTATGGAATGCGCTTCGCACCTTCAAAGTGCAAAGTGCTGCTTCAAGACTGGGGCATTTCCACCCCGACTTTCTTTATTGCAGGTAATCTGCTTGAGACTGTAGACAGTTTAAAACACTTGGGTAGCACTATCTCGTCAGCCTGTAATATTGCTGATGAGATATCAGCTAGGATAGCAAAGGCACGGGTTGCCTTTTCCAAACTGCGTCATCTGTTGCGTCGGAAAGACGTTCGGTTGTCGCTGAAAGGAAGGGTCTATAATGTCTGTGTGCGTTCCATTTTGCTGTATGGTTCGGAAACGTGGCCTGTTTGCAAGCAAGATATCAACAGGCTTGCTGTGTTTGACCATCGTTGTCTCCGCCAATTGGCCCACATCAAGTGTGCTGATCGCGTGAGCAATGCGGCAGTTCGCCGGCGCGTATTCCGGAACGTTCGGGATGCGCGATCAATTGGTCAAGTAGTTATGTTGCACAGCTTGCGATGGTTGGGTCACGTTCTCCGTATGCCATCTGAGCGTTTACCGTACTGTGCATTATATACTGAGGCCACCAACAGCTGGGTGAAACCGCGTGGTGGTCAAGCAACAACGTGTTCACGAAATATGAAGACCTTGATTGCTCCATTGAGCAAAGTGGGCAGGCGTCGCCCGCCTGGGTGGGGTCCTCGTGATCACTCAAACCGCTGGTTAGATACGATATCCGAGATGGCGGTGTGTTGCAGTCAATGGCGTATCTGTATCCATACCATTTCTAGTATTTCCGCTTAATCTTCTTTAATAGTTGTTCACCTTCGTAGTACTCTTTCCTTCTAGGATGTTCCACGTCACTGTTGAGGTGAGCGGCGGCCCAAGCCACAGTACCTTTTGGTCAGGCTCATGCTGTTTTAATGATGATAATGATGTAATTAAAATTGGACTGTCTAGAATAATGACCAGAAGCAAAAGAGTCGCAAAACTTCATCAGACACAATGACGAAAAACGTACGTTTTACAGAATATTGGAATAATGGAGCAGTTGCATAAAAAAGGGACTGTGTGTGCCAGTCGTGTCCATCACACTCACCACACACTGAATGATCACGCGAATACCTGATTCCTTGGTGGTCTGGATTTCAAATTTTCCTATCTTCTAACTCCCCGTTCTCCAGGTGTCTCGTGTGCTTCAAAATATCCTGTACTTCAGTGATGTGGTTTCCTTCTACTTTATCAGGGTTATGTAATCGAAGTAACAGGTTTTCTATTAACAGACTGACCTCAAGAGTTGAACTCAACCTGGTCAACATGTCTTCGGTGGCAAGAAAGGCATTTCAAGTCAAATGTAGTAACCATGGGATTTCCATGAGATAAAAGAACTATTCCATTAGCAGGACGTGAATCGTAGTCTCTGAAGAGTGTAACGGCTGTTTGCACACAGCCAAGACGTGAACGTGAGGATTAGATGTGAAGAATACTGCGGGACTAGTCCCAGTTACAGGATATGATGCGTTGCTGTACTGTATATAAAAATTTGCGATTTCTCGATCAGTATCCACAAATAACTTAGGTGTTAAAGAATCAATGGCAGATTTCGGCGTACGCACGAAACTTTATGCAAGTTCATCGGATTGTGGATGTCGCGGAGCAGTGAAGAGATGTCGATATCTAACTCCTTTGATCCATTCCTTCAAAGATCTGGCAGTGAAGTGAGTATCGTTGTGGGTGACGAAAGCATCAGGCACAACTTCGCGACAAAATACTTTCCTTAAAGCATGCTGCGTAAAGCCTTCGTTCGATGACAGGGTGGGAGATATCCTAGGTCACCTACAGCAAACAGCGCTAACTACTGGGACATAGTATTGATCCCGGAAAAAGACCACTGTTGGACGTGTCAAAGATAACAAGCCATGGAAGTCATCGTGATTGCTTCGTATGAATTTTGTACACACATTTGGTACAGTTTTGAGCAGTGTTCGTTATCTAATTTCTAACACCAACAGGATGAGCGTGTAAGCGACTTCATCTTATCAACTCCTGAATGTCTGGAATGCAAGTCTGTAAGAACATTAGATCCTAAGGTCAGTGGAATCCCAACACGATCATTGAAACACATCAATTCAGCCGGAGCAATAGACAAACTTTCGTGGGTACAGCAAAGTACAGGAAATCTACGCGACTGCTGTTGTGTCTAGCCACGTTTTGAGGCAGAGATGACCGGACCAAAGAATTTAAGAGTATCGCACACAAGTGCAACTCTTCTTCATTGGTATTGCTTGAAATAGTGAACAGGCAGCGTCGTTAGAGTTTGAGTTCGGTGACAGAATTCTGAATAAGTACTCAACATGGCGAGCTAGGTTTGCAGAAATGTAAATAACTGCGTAAATGTAGTGGCTGAGATAGGTGTTCCGGCTTTGCAGAAGCAATGCATACTGTGTTCCGTCAAATTGTGTCCGCCGACCTGTCTGTGTGAGTGCGAATGTTGTGATCACACCTGTTAAATGTAAAACTGCTGTAAATCTGGACCACACTTGAGTGATAAGTGATGAATTAAATATATATGTGCAGGCTATAATATCCTGTTTATGAAGTCAACTCTACATGCTACAACATTTAGCGTCTTGAAAAGGATTTGGACAGACATTTCGTGCGATCCAAAACAATATCTTTCTTCGAACTTCATGTATCCTCTTATGACCTTTTCGAGTGTTGTCCGGGAAAAATTTAGCAGTCAACTGCATGTAAAATATACACCCGTATGAGCTATTCCGCTTCCCTCAAAAACAGCATGTTGAAGTGGTTCGTTGTATCATCTACTCACACGCCCATCTAGAATTTAGTCTGATGCATGTTCACGAAGTCGTCGCAAAATTAACAAAATTTCATCCATCTCTCTTCAGTCATGTGCAAGCATTGCTCAGATTGCTGGGAAATGTAAAATTGGCACTCACAAATGGATCCGGCAGAACGGCTTTGTATAAGCAATACTTAGAAAATAAACATTTCATGGGGTCTTGCAAATAGTCGATTCATCATATCGGATGCCTGGGTAAATATTCAACGCGTCGCGCAACAACACAACTACTAAATGACAGAGAAAGGTTTCATTAACCAGTGTGTTGGAACTCATCCAACAAAATAAAACCCCGTCAGTTATCACTATCGACAATCGATCGACAGTGAAAAGCCAAATCTCAGCGCGTTGACTTCGTATATTATTACCGACCCTGGAAAATAGAGAGTACAGAGACACGTCACGCTAGCGAGGCACGGAGCTAGTTGTGATTTTAGCCCCGGACCGCATGTTACAAAATGGGTAGCTTGGCTAAAACAAAAGTAGGTAAAAAATCAAAATCATCGAAAATGTACAGATGAATGCGACTATCAAAATATCATTTATTATAGTCGCTACATAGCTCTCCCCCAGAAGGCTAGTAAGTATTACACAGGCCTTCGTTATTGCAGCGAGGGAGGGAAAATCACATATCACGTTTTTTTAGAATGATCACAGTTACAGGGTGATACACGCAAAGAATGATTGCACGTGATAGGGAATGTCAAAGTTCGGGGGTGGAGGGGGGTCGGTCCAAAACATTCGTTGCGCTGTATGGTTTAGTTATTTGTGTTATTTAGTCTTCGGTGCGTTTCTTGTCTATCGCAGCGGGCTGCCCAACCCTAAAAACTCTTGAGAGAAAATGGGGCATGTTTGTCCATTGCTGTACGATAGGTAGATGGGAGTTGTCTCTCCGCGTACCATGTCCGGATCGTCTGGAAGAGATATAAAACAAGGTAAAGTACCCGCAGGACTGGCGGAAAAGGATGACTCACCATGTCAAAGTATCCGGTGGGGACTAAATAATTTTACAGTCGGCGTTTCATGGACACTACATCTTTGAGTGTCACTGCCTTTGATTCTCTTCTTTTTCGTTATCCTGTGTGCGGTTGATAGACTCAAAAAAGAAAAAAAGATTAGTAGGCAGATAGACCTGGTCCAGACCAATGCCAAGGAATAGTACGTGGTGTTTAAACCGACAATTATTTTAGACAAGTCGTGCGAGTGGATACCAGGTGAACTGAAATGAAGCGGATAGCGTAGGTTTGGCGCTGTTAGTGTTATCCGCGCAACCGCAAAGTGCGAAATGCTGTTGGTCTAGAGATATCTATGGTTTGCACAGACAAGGTGAAGTATTCCTTGCAAACTTGCGCAAACAATTTTACATGGCTTAACAAAGCTTCTGACACGGTGTTGACAAAAAACAAATGAGCGATGGAGATCGAGGGTGTCTGTGTCGATGAACAAACAGGAGTGACCGTGTATGAGGACATTAATGGTAGTCGTGTTCCCCTTGCAGTACCTGCGTTAGGTAGTGCTTACGACGTTGCAGGGTCCGATGTTGGCTGAAATGTGCCGTGGCTAAAATTGCACTCGCGTGTACGAGCGACAGAGGTTGTTTCTGGGTCGGTTCTGAATTTTGAGAATGCTTGATCTCGTGCGGGAATAACCTACTGAGGAATGGTACTGTGGCAAGCGTTAGTGGTTCAAGCTATGTGGACGTTTAATCCGGAGTGTTACCGTGCTGCTTACGACTGTAAGAGCTACACCGTTGGAAAGATGTCCGATAGATGGCTAATGAAACCAGAGCTGCCAGATTGGTTGACCCGTGAATATTAAACTAGGTCAGATGCTGAGTTTGCATCGCCTTGATTAGGCGTAGATGCAGGGTATGGTGCACCGTTTGGCCCGGCTACCGAAACGTTCGTGGTACCAACAGTCAGTTTTTGACTGCGGTATATGGTGCATGGGTGATATACCAGGTCGAAGACATGAACGGCTTGGAGAAAGTTAGTTCAGGCCGCGTCGCGAAGCTGCGATTCCTGCTTCTAGAGCCTCAATGTCTGATAGACCACGTTTAAGGTAACCATCATGTCGGGCCCGCACGTACCTACTTTAGAACGTGGAACAGATTATGGTACACTCAAGCGATCAAGTAGTTGCTGAAAAGGCTCCATTCATTGATCAGCCATTTTTGCTGTCTCGGCAAGAGTTTGTGAACGAGCAACGAAACTGTTGCTTGCGTGGCTTCTAGCAATATTTGAAGCCAGAGTTCCCGGAGGGCTACGTCTATGTGAGTGTTGCCGATGAGTTGCTGCGTCTGCGCTAGCAGCGTTTTAGGGCGTTTATCATCCAGCTTGAGTCCTTGAAAAATTGCTGTACTTGGGTCTTTTCGGTTAACAACTGCTCCTTTCTATAAAAGGTCTCGTACTTGAGCTATACGGTTGGTTCACTACAACATCGAGAAGCTGTGAGGTAACTTCGCTCGGAAACCTGACTAACAACTGAGAGAGCCTTGTTTGATCAGACAATGTTCCGTTGTTGAAAAATTCTGCTTAAAAGTAACCAATTCAGAGAGGGTCATTTTCAAAGAACTGAGGGACAGCTAGAACATCAGTGCCAACGCGGAGGCTGTCAACGTGCTTAGGTAGGACTTTGAACAGGAGGTAGTGCTTACGCGGTTCTGATATCAATAACAACTAATTAAGCCGAATTCAGGAAGTATATAAATGCTGGACGTATACACGAAAAGAGAAAAACAACTGATTACGTGTACGTCGACAGAGGCAGTATACATGCAAGCACACGAAGGAAAGAACACAAAGAGACGCAAGAGACGACTGCAGCGGAAAGTTCAAACTTTTCGGGCTCACCAATTGTTGGAACTAATCCAGCAAAATAAAACCCTGTCAGTTATCGCCATCGACAATCGTTCGACAATGAAAAGCCAAAGTTCAGCGCGTTGACTCCGTGTATTATTACCGACCGTGGACCATACAGAGTATAGAGAGACACGTCAAGCTAGCGATGCACGGAGCGAGTTGTGATTTCAGCATGGGATGTTACAAAATGGGTAGCTTGACTAAAACAAAAGTAGGTACAAAAACAAAATCATCGAAAATGTACAGACGAATGCGACTATCAAAATATCTTTCATTACAGTAGCCAAAAGTGCAAGAGTGAAATAATGCATGGAGTTTTCGACAGAAAATTCTGCACACAAATTATTCGCTCTATGAAAGAAAGAGCAGCTATAAACACGTGTTTTCTGTGTTTGCTCAGCAGGCTAATCACAACACAATAAATATGAAAACAGTGACTAGTGTGAGTCAGAAAAACGGTCAATATAAGTTAAGGACTACGTGTTTGTTATCGGTTACGTGATCACTGTTCCAAATCATGGGCTTGACTGATTGTGCGCCAGGGGAGGTTGAGTGTCCGCACGGGCTTCTTCTGAGCGCAGAGGTCAGGATCGCGCAATCGGATGCTGATGGTTTCGGCAACGGTCAACTTTCGGAATCTCACCATTTTTGATAGATTCCGTGGCACTTGGTAGACAATCCAAAAAGCATCTTTCTTACTGACAGAATGATGGGAGTCGGGCAAGTGAGCAACAATCGCGCTTGGAACCGTTTTAATCACAACACTGTTCAGTCACGCAGGATGGTGTTCAAGTACTCTGTCCGACAATCGCTTTGTAGTACGACCAATGTATATATAATGTTCGACACGAGCAAACAAATGAGTACACACAATAATTAGTTGTAAAGCATGGAAGTTTGTCTTTGAGTTGTGGCATGATAACGGGTGTTGAACGGAAACTGATACAATTGAGCAGCAAGGTAGTTTGTTTCGACTGACTTTCTTAGCTTTCTGGAGATAATTTCGCCCATGGGATCTCCCTTGATCACTCCACATTTTATCATTCAACTTGTGACGTTTTCGCTTTCTCCCAATCCCATAGACACCTTTTGTATGAGTAATATTCCTGCTGCGGATTGACGCGGAATAATGTTTTCACGGCTGCGAGATTTTCACATTTTTACGGCTTCCGCAATCGACCAAATCTTCCGATTCAATCTTCCCGTTCCTTCGCCAAATTTTGTAACTCCTTAACCTCCGGCGCTAGGAGAGATTTATGTAAGGATTTTTCGACGCCGTTCATATCGTGCAGCAGCGAAGCAACCTGTGTATGCATCTGGACTCATTCTCCACAGTGACCTTGAAATTTTTGAAATATCGCAACCCTGTAAAATGCAAATTAGTGTGACGTCTCACTTTTTGGACTGAATCTGTCAAACAAGCGAACCATCTATTTTTCTGCTGCGTGCGTCAATGTTTCACAAACTACGACCATTTTCTTTCCGATCACACGCGTTTTGGTAGCAAATTTTCGTTTTTAAAACTGTTTGAGTTTTGTTGTTTTGTATCGTCCGCAATTTTCTGCAATGATCGCGCACATTTTAGCGTGCTTCCCACATATGCGTTGAGAGTTATTTCATTATCATATAATGGAAACGTTCAACTTCACAAATGCACTTTGGAGAGTTTGTCGCAATATTCTGAATAAAAATGTGTTTCAGGTAAGGCACGTGGCATATTAACATGATAGTAACTAACATGGGCGCGTGAAATGATATTATATCTGACGAAATGACCCGCTATTTGCCAACAGTAGCAGAATTCATATCATCTTCAGATATGTGCTGATAGGCTAACTTGGGAAGAGTGGTAAAGTATTTCAGTCACGTAGGCCAGGTGAAGATTTGACGAGAGTGGGTTTGCTATACACAGGATCGAACAAAATTCGCAGACAAATTTATGATCAAGATAACAGATAGATTACGAGCCATCCAGTCGAAACCCAACATACCTCAAACCAACTAAGATGGAATATCTTTGTAGTCACCAATAACTCGGACGTTACCCAACGGGATGACCGAAATGTAATCAGGAGGAATTTGATGGACAACAAACGGAGCGCTAAGAAAAAATTCAGTTAAACCAATAATCCCTAGGAGTCTCAAACAAAAGAGTAATTAGGCGCCAAAGTAACAGAATGAACACATAAGAAATCCCCAATGTGTAGTCCGGCCGAAAATAGCGCTTCCGATCCACCTTATTGTCGTTATTTCCAGATGAAAATTCGTGTTTGAGCACACCTGTCACCCGTGTTGAATTGATGAATACGCAAACCCTTGGAAAATCCATGTTATAGGCTCACAGCGTCCATCCTAATGACCGGGACGAGAAACGATGACTACGTGGCCGCAGTCGTTCAAAGATAGGAACTTCCAAATATCTCTGGGCACCAAATAAATTGAGTGAAGGGGTTGAAGGTTGGACTAACCTGGGAAAATTGTCCGCCCTGCGGGCGGCCTACAGAGGAACACGATGACAGGGTTTCTGGAGTAGGACGATCGGACACGACGAGGTAGCTGCTAATGGCCAGATTTGTCGCAGCTGGCAAGAGACAGGAGGCAATGCGATGGTTTGGAGGCATTTGAAATGGTCTTGAACGCAAATGCCCTCTGTGCCGTGTCACTGAAGTTAGCGTTGTCGAAAGCTATGTTGAAATCAGATAGGGGTACAGAACAAGGTACTTCGACTCCGGTCGCCCAGTGGTTGTTTAGAGGACGCTCAGTCTACTTGCAACACCCATCGATAAACTGGATCCCGGACAGTGACGTCTGTGATCAAGGAGTGTCTACAAATTCTGAGTCCGTCAAGCAACTGATTCGAATGTAAGAAAGAAGACAGTTTTATCAGCGGGTTTCTAGTCAGTAAGACGCTAATATACATGAAATTTATGACAAACCAAATAGAGGAAGATAACGACGAACTTTGACACTGAATAAACCGAACACACAAGTTCCGAGATTAGCGGTTCACGTAAATATGATCAAATGCAATAGTCGCGTAATGACGAGGGGATCGAGCGCAAATGAAACCAGACGACATATAAACAATGTTCCAGCAATGGAAAGTAAGTGTGGAACAATTTTCTACGCATAAACAGTGTTAAGATTTACTGATGCATCAAGATTGACATTCTCGGGAGAAACGATCTGTCACGCGCATAACTTGAATGGTCGTGTCAGTCTTTTTAATAAGAGCTCGTAATCCTTGACAGGGAGCATATCGATGCAAGAAGAAGAATCAATGAGAGGGGAATATATAAGAGCTGGAACGTGGTCACTAATTTTCTAAAAACAAATAACAATCATCTAACACTTAGTGCATGCTNCTTGCAAAGTGTCAGAGGTGCAGATCTTTAACGCCCTACCTATCAGGCGTCTTATAAAGTTTCGCTTTTGATTTAGCGGAACAAAACTGTTGAAGTGAATGTACTTGCCACTCCAAGCCTGCTTTCCGTACACCGTCCGTCGGATTGAACTATCTTCCCTTCTTACTATACCAACATCCAAAAAATTTATTTCACCATTGCTTCCTGACTCCTTAGTGAATTTAACATTGCTATGAGCGGAGTTGAAAGCTTCCATTACCCTGTCCATGTTACCATTCTCGCCGATGACGCAGAAAATGTTAACATCGCGTTCGTAAAATGCAAAGTGTTCGGTGACCTCACCCAATTGATTAGTTTCTAGTTTACTCATGAAAACGTCAGCTAACAGGGGANAAATGTTAACATCGCGTTCGTAAAATGCAAAGTGTTCGGTGACCTCACCCAATTGATTAGTTTCTAGTTTACTCATGAAAACGTCAGCTAACAGGGGACCTAGTGGCGTGCCCATTGCCACAGTCTTTCTGTCGGCAGATCGCATTGATGAACGGAAACTGAACATTACTTGTACAGAGTACCAACAGCTCTCTTAGTTCCTTCTTTGGGATGCCCACGTGTTTGTTGTTATGCTCGATGTAGTCGCACAAGTTGTCAATTGTCTCTTTCAGAGGCACGCTCGTGAATAACGAGGCAACATCGAGAGAGAACATCCTTTGTTTGTTTAAGTTCAGGTCTTAGATTGCATCAATGAAGTGAAACGTATCCCGGAGGCTGTGTTTTGCCAGCTCCAACCTGATGGGTTCGAGCAGACCGGCTAGCCATTAGGCCGGAGCAGGATAAGGCGAGTTGCACATATCTAGAATGGGCCTCAAAGGCACGTCTACTTTGTGCAGACCGTATAACCTGGGGATTACTGTTCCAGTGGGACGGATACACTCGAAAGTGGCCGGGTCAATTATCACCTTCTGTGTCATTACACGCAACGTTCTAAATATCGTCTTTCTATAACTGTTGTTTTTTCTTTCTCCGTACTCATCTCCGTGAATTTTGAGCTATCAGCTAGAATATTGTTCACTTTGGTAACGTAATCAATCCTGTTTATCAAGACCACTCCTGTGCCCTTGTCCGGTCTGGACAGCATTATACGCTCGATCTTTTATAAACACTTCAATGCATATAAATGCTGCTTCGTCAACAGCTGTTTTACTCGCGGCATGCTGTCAAGATTTTGATAGCACGAATTCACCAACGTTGATTTCATTCTTCCTTCGTTTAAAGCTGACGACGGAGTTATGACAGCTAACTGATCATACAAATTTTCAAACTGAACTTCTAAATCAAGCTGGCTATTCTTACGACGTGGACAACAAAAATTCGGTCCTAATGACAGCGCCTTAAGTAAAATTCTGTTCGAATTCAAGGAGGTCGTCCACAACCAAGCGTGTTTCTCACATATGCGTTGAGAAATATATTATTATAGAAGTTATAAAGATACCACTCGAGATTATTCGGAAATTTGGCGGACGGTTCCGCAGAATTCATCCGATTAGACAGATCGGTCATTCTGATGTCCATTCGCTTTGTTGCGATACTGTTAGCATACGTCTCGAAATCTGTACGATCGTTTCCCAACAGCTCATCCAGTAGGCCTTCACACTCGGCTAACTTCCGCTCCAGCTCTCAAACACTTTCTATTATAATGTCCCGCTTACTGTTGGCACTGAAGACGTGAGAACGACAGAGTAGCGAACAACACCTGTTCTCTGTGTTTGCTCAGCAGGCTAATCACAATACAATAAATATA
>QNGE01004930.1:35429-52099 GCA_008508345.1 Paragonimus westermani | reverse complement strand
TGCATTATTAGTCCATACCAATTCGAGTTTCGCGGGTACGAAAGGAAATGCGCTCCAGACATCCTCCCGGAGTGAATTTGAAATATTTGAAAAATCGCCCATCCCACAACCTAGTAGAGAGTGAATTAGTGTAGCATCCCATTTTTATGAGAATACATCTGTAAAGTAGGCGAACTTCTCTATCGCGTGCGTCAAAGTTTCATTAACTACAGTCATTTTCTTTTTGACTACATCCTTCTTGCAACAAACTTCATGTTTTTGCTACTGTTTAATTATTTGTTTTTGTATGGTTTGTAACCATCTACAGTGATCGCGCATAACCAAGCGTGCTTCCCACATACGCGTTGGGAAATATATATTATATATTTATATATTTATACATATATATATACAAGAACACGTTGTAGATCGGGCTCTCTCGGTATCTGAGCTGTGGTAAAACACGGTTCAAGCTGATTCGTGGTTTTTCTATTCTGTGAAGTAGACTCAATCGTGCTCGATTGCGAACGTTAGACACTGTATGTACTGTGACCTGTGATTGACCCAATTAGAGCGTTACACAAGTGATTACCGCGTGAATATTTAATTTCAATTTCCCCTTATATTTGTTATCGGTCATGACATTGTTCTATACAATCTGGTCACATTTCACTTATGTGCAAGTCTGTCCGAAAATACAATTATATGTTGGAAGCATGGTGATCAAAATTACTCGTCATACAAGATCCGGTGATGCCAACACCACGATATTAAAGTCTAAGGCCGATGTTGATCGTCTTAAAAGCAAGAGTTCTAGGTCCAAAACTTATGTAAGCTCTCCTGAGGTTACTGCCGTTAAAGGGTGTGTAGATAACCTGGTGGTTGCCACCCCTCAGACTAAAAACTGTTCTGTTCCTGTAGATAGTATATTGGCAGATGTATTTGTTAAGGTATCTAAGGTGGAAACAGAGCTCGCCCAATTAAGGGCGGGTCATAATGCACTTGAATCCCTAAAAGAGAATCTTGTCTCTTTGTCTTATATCTTCAAAGTGCCCGGAGGTCCCAAGATGGATAACATTCGGAGTGCTAATATGTTCATCAACACACTGATAACAGAAATCACAAAAGGGATGAGTTGCTTAAACAATGCCATCGTATTTAATGTGCCTGATAAGCTGCACCTAGAGAGCATTAGAAAGATACTCCGGAAGGTTACTAGAACAAACCCAACATCATATGCTTGCATCCGTCTTCTTAAGAAGACACAAAAGTTCTGCTGACCGCTATTATCCAAATTCCACAGCGAGGCAAACGCAAAACAGTTCACGAAGAGCCAGGACCTTATAAAGTCTAAAACCTCGCTCAAACCATTGAAAATTGTGGAGGACAGAACCCCCCTTGAAAGAGAATGTCAAAAACTGTTACTTGGCAGAACCTCCATCTCCGTCTTTGACCATGTGATCCAGGATGCATCGGAACAGGGTACAGCGATATCCAAAGATGACAAACTGGGTTCCAAAGATCGCGCAGCATCACATTGTTGCGCCACGCCCGAATGCACCAGCGACCCTACCGACAATGCCAACTCCATCAATGAGAACAAATTTGCTGACCTGATTGATCTAGCAGTAAACCTTGATAGTTCCAAGAGTGTGCCGAACGTTGGGGGTACCTCGGTCGATGAACCAACTGGCAACAGTGGACACACGAATGACTCTGTCCATATAGAAATCAGTGGAGCTTCTAGACCGCAAACTATCTGTGCGGAAACTGGCTCAAATAAGACAGGACACTGCCAGTCCATTGATCAAAGAAAATTTGATGTCTCAACTTCGGAGAAATCCCGCTGGATACCACAAATCGACCATCAATGGAGTGCCCGTGATAACAAAACCTTTCCAAATCACTGCCCAATGGGTCGTCAAAGGTTTCCTCCTGTGCATCATATGGAAATGAACAGGCAAGAAAAGGCAAACCCGTACCTGGCGATTAAAAAGACGTATCTCTTGCCAACCCCCAATTCCAGGTCTCTGCCTGGTGATAGAATTCTCTCGCATGACGCGTCTGCTCACGATAGACGTGACCGGTGCCCCTCTGAAGTTGTTCTTTTATATTCAACACCCCATTTGATACGGATGGACCGTACACTTCGAATGCTTACTTAAACTCAACCCGCGACGCCTTCATTGATAACGAGCAGGCGGGCATGACCAATTCACCTCAGCCTTACCCTTCTTCAGCGGGACACATAGCTTTCAAACCTTCCCCGCTCACTCCGTCCCCCATCGTTCCATTACCCAGCCAAACCGTACTTGCACTATTCCAACACTTCCTGTCGTGAACTCAAACGCAGGTTACACCCAACCATTCTCTAATGAGCCCATTACATAAACATTAGATCAAGCAATATCACTAGAGTCCTTGAATCGCAAAGATATTTCAGTTTTAGATATTTTTGAAAATATAAAAATGGTGCTGAACAAAAAAATGCACTAGGTTTGTTGCATTTCGATGCACGTTCAATAATTATTGAGACGCGTATTTTAGATCCTTTAAATTCTTATATAATCCCCACATTATTCTAGTCACTAAAGCTTGGTGCACCCCAGGGACTCCAGACACACAACCAAACCTTATAGGATATCACATGTTCCGCAGAAATCGTGGTGTAGGACGAGATAGAGGATGTTTACTCTACGCAAGGGAGCACTATTCTGCAACCATAATCGATGAGCCATGCCTTGATATGATAGATGACTCCGTGCGGCTGTTAACGTCAATTGGATTCTGTATAATACTCTTAGGATGTGTCTACAAACCACCTAACGCCGCTCAGGACGATTTGACGAACCTTATTAATGGACTGAACTATGTATCAACCTTACCCTCACAGTACAAAATAACTGGCAAGGACTTCAACATGCCCAATATCTCCCGGGCCTCTCTCTCTGCCCCCGCAAGTCAAGCTGAGTTCCTTGCATGTGTCCATGTTAACGGATGGCGCCAACATGTTTTGGCGCCTACCAGAAAAGACCACACTTTAGACCTCATTTTTAAAATAGGCATCTCTTCTGCCACTGTATCCGTCTTGGAGCGATTTCCAGGAAGTGATCATAACATGGTAAACCTCATGTTCGACCGAGAAGCTGTTAAAGAGTCGACCGTCATACACTACCGTCAAACTAAATTTGTCGACTGGAACGTGTTCACCACACTGCTAAGATCTCTGGGATGGAACACATTTTTCTTACCTCCGATCCTAGTATTGCAACCGAGGCATTTACTGAACACTTCAGGTCTTGCATAAACATCTTAGCCCCGCAAAAGTCTAAACACCGTAATGTGTACCGTAACGGCACAAATCCCACTCCAAAGGAGCAAGGCAAGCTCAAAAATCTTGAATCACGGTGCCGGAAAACATGCGATTTCTCTCTCATCATGCAAATGCATAAAATGTTCAACGCAACTGAATATAGAACCGAAATGCTCCACATGGGTTAAAAATAGCGTGCGCTGAACGGCATCGATAAGAGCTCACAGTTGATGCAGTTGATGAGACGCATGAACAGTGGGAGGGACCCTGCCATCTCAGTAGTGACACTGCAGGACAAAACCATTGTAGATGATCCCATGACAATCTGTGAGGTTTTGAATTCATATTTTACTGCTTCCTTCAACACTGAAGGGCACACTGTCCCCATCTACTCCTGTAATTACAAGTACGTTCCTAAGCCATATCCCTGTCGATGCAGGGCTCATATGCCCTCAGTTAGCTATTATCTAACCTTCACACCTACCTGGTCCTGATGGCATTCGCCCTGTTGCTCTAAACTACGGAGAGGAAGAGATCCCCCTAATTTTACCTAGTATTTTTGCACTTTCTCTAACATCAGGTTCCTTCCCTCTTCGGTGAAAAATCTCTACAATCAAGCCCCGCTATAAAAGTGGCTGGCGACATGAAGTCAGCAATTATCGTCCCATTGACCATACTTGTTGGAAGGGATAATAAAATGTCGCACGGTCGAATTACTGTTGTCACGAAACCTTATAAACCACTCCCAGCATGGGTTTCTCAACGAGCGTTCTTGCATGACATGCCGGCTGGAATTTCTCAACCATGTGACAGAATCTACTGACGCCGGTGAGGCGGTTATCACGGCGAAGGCTTTCGATCGTGTGCCTCATAAGCGTCCTCTGTTCAAAATAGAATCCCTTGGTATACGTGATCCATTGCTTCGCTAGTTTTCTTCGTCCCTTACAGGCCGCACACAAACAGTGGGAATAGGAGACAATGGCACAATGCTCAGACCAGTTACTGGTGGGGTGACTACTGATCACGCTTATCTGGGCGTGTTTCTCACAAATGGGTTGAGAAATATATTATTATTATTATTATCATTATAATTATTATTATTGTTATCACTAAGTGTTCTGGGACAGTTTCTCTTTTTCATATACATAAACGATATATGTCAATTTGTCAAGCATGGCGAACTATTCTTTTTTGCTGATCATATCAAACTTGTTCACAGCTTCCATCCTGGCAGCCTAAATCCATGTTTAGAAAATATACGGAAGGACCTCATGTCATTAGAGACTTGGTGTCAAACTTGGCTGATGAAAGTTTCAGCCAATAAATCCACTATAGTTGTGCATGGTTGTCACGTACCAGATGGCTATATACAACTAGATGGTCACAGCATATTAACCACCAACTCAGTACGTGACCTGGGTCTACGCTACTCAAACTCATTCAACTTCGCAGAATATATACCGTTCCTAATCGCTGAAACCAGAAAGACGGTAGGTTACATTAAACACTCATTCTTCCTACCTGCTGCACGACTATACCTTTATAAACTATGTGTACGACCTCAGTTTGAGTACTGCACGTTCATATATGGTCACCTGCGGAAGTCTGATGGGCTAACTTTGGAAAGCCTCCAACGTGAATTCACGAAAATGTTATTGGGTTATCCATATTCTCTGAGCTACAGAGAACACTGCCGGACGCTTGTACTCAATCCTCTCTGGTTAAGGCGACTCAAGCTTAACCTTTCACTCATGTATAATCTGGTCAATGGCAGTAAATTCACCGTCAACTTTGCGACTAGCTTACAACACAGGCTGAAGTATAACCTCAGAAACAAGGACTTCATCTTGGCATCTCTCAAATCCCGCAAAAAAGCCCGCGTTCAAACTTTTTTCTAGTGAAATATTCCTATATTTGGAACAAACTCCCGTATGCAGTTGGGTCCAGTAAGAATATACAGCAATTTAAAGGAAACTTGGAAACTTTCCCAACAATGACGAACGTCATTTCCATTTTCAAGCTCTGCTTGTCTGAGGACGTTATTTTGAATACGGACCTGATAACATCTGACGGAAAACCCCCTGCTTTGCGTGATGTTGTCATGCACCTATCGAACCGATCGAAACTACCGCTTTCAGGATAGTTGTTTTACCTTTAGACTTGCCAACAAACAAGAAAACATATCTAAAGTCAACGCGTATAAGTGTCAGTATGCATGCCCGTTGGTGGCAACCCAATCATCCTGGTTCACCCTCACCCCATACTGATTGATAGCTTGTGTGTCTGTGTTGTAAACCACCATGCAAAAGCTGTGCATGCTGAAATTGTTTGGAAAAACTCGACCTGTTCGTCTCATGACCAAGTAATAATAACCTTGAGTTGCAACTCTTCCTTCTTCTCCCCTGATGACCACCAGGCAACCTCTCGGTATTGACAAACATTGTTCTCATTCGATTTACCGGCCGTACAGAAATAATTGACATTTAAATCCGGCAGTAATCGTACAACAGGGAAAGCTTATAATCGATCTCTTCTCATGTTATTTGATAACAGCCGTTCGCTGATGTTATATATTTCATCAATCAACACAATGCTATTAACGTCACATAGAAGGTTATGCCAGAATGTCACGTTACATTGTTCGTCGTAGCTCACATATTCAGTTTCATGTTCTCCCGTTTATCGCACGATTTCGCTCTCCATTCTTAGTTCCACTGATATAACCCACGCGGGAAGACATCCCACCTCGTGCGCACACTTAAAATTCTGCAGTGGTTGGACATATCGCGAGCACCTCGAAATTCTTATGAAGTCGAGCGAAGAATGGCGTTTGGTCGAGAGTTCCATGCGTTCCTCGCCAAAATATATGCGTCCCCACCTCGCCCAAATCATGAGAAAATTTCCTGCAAATATTTTCGGACTATCTACATGGAATAGTGGTCAAGTTCTTCACCAATACACACTCTCCATCCTGCAACCACTCCTTTTTGGCACGACTCTGAGCATTAGGCCAGTGATCACATCGTGGAGTCCCAACTGATGTGACAAATCAATTATTTTATCGAATTGTGTAGACCACAATTACCCTCGTATCAGAACCATGTAGCTCGAAGTTTCCTGCCTAAACTTGAATTTTCCGTTCATATAATGTCTGGTTTTGACTTTTTTGTTACTCTATTCACACAGCTGACTCGTTGTACAATTTCCAGATTTGGTGTTCAAAGGTGTATATGCTTGAAAATCTGCACGTTGATCACGTTATCCTGAGCGTATTTTTCACATGTGCGTCGAGAAATATACCATTATTATTACAGTCATTTGACCGCGTCCTTTTTGGTGGCAGGCTTCACGTTTGCGCCACTGTTTAATCATTCGTTCTTGTGTTGTTTGTAAATATCCGCAGTGATTGCGCATAACCTATCGTGCTCCACACATATGCGTCGAGAAATTTATTATTAATATTAATAATAATAATACTAATATGGGAGTAAGACGTTCCATGGTCCGTCGCAAGGTAAAAATGCAATCAGTGCGTCCTCAAACTGATCGGAAATCTGCCTGTTCTTTGCGTACATGAATTCTTCAGGTTTGGTGGGCCGGCGAGTAGCTTGGATGCATCAAATGCTGGGCTGATGTCTGTGTCGTTATCACGTAGACCACGGGCCCCTTCATGTAAAGGCAAACTGCTGCTGATAAGCACCAGAAATGGACACCTTTTCAGTCTCCAAAGTCATCTGAGGAGGTATGCCATTACTGATATCAATCTATCCCTGCTACTCTTGGAAAGAGTAGGGAAGGAACATTCTTTTTGGGAGCCATGTTACACCTCGGAAATTTAAGCTACAAAGCTACTTCTGCTTTAGACGGAGGCCCTCCTGGAACGCAATTATGGACCATCTGCGTCCGGTCGTTCATGTGGTGTGGTTGAGGCCGTGCGGACTGACCTTCAGAATTTACAGTTCATCTGTCATATTGCCACGGTTGTCTATTGACAATTGGGCCTTTCTTTTTCACGTATAGCCTCACACCAACTTGATCCGCACAATCACGAGTCACAGAAAGAAGCTTTCTGCTGTGCCCAGGTAAAATGGCTCATTTCATCTTCTTCGGCTGTTCGATCAAGTAGTGCTCACGGTGTGTGCACGAGCTTTTGGTTAGTATGCGTTTACGTTCTTAACGGTCCTTATCCTATTGAGGAACAGGTGGAATTTCACGACACTTGTTCGTAAGGTTTATAAGTATGAAAATAATATAATTCTGTGGCAACCGAAAAGCCCCTGCAAAACATACCTTCCCACAGCATGCTTTCATAGCTGCCACGATTTGTTCCCAACGTTTGTTAGGATTTCTCACCCGAATCGACCTGGGCAACTTCTGCGCCAGTGCTTCCTGGTAAGCAACTTTTACACTCCTCGTTCGAATGCCAAGTAAGTGTCTTGGATTTACAAGCGTGTTCCCCTGGCTAAATGACAAAACACAACGGGCATGCACAACTACGTTGTCTGGGTCCAAGTGATTGTTCCTAAATGCACCGTAGTCTCTAAGAGAGTGGCGATACCTGTAAATGACTGACAGGCCGGAAGGCACACTGAAGTCTCCATGCAACATAGTGCCCCTCTGTGTTAGAATGCGGTGCTCCAAATACAGAGACCTTGAGAGGCGCACAGATGCAGTAGTCTTTCGCCATTATCAGTACGTTGCCTCCGGCCAACAAATCCAGCTCCCAGCCACCTCTCTTCTGTAGAAAGCCGACCAATCTGAACATCCAAATCGTCCGCTACTACGTTGATATCTGAGTGGTTATTCTGTTTCAGAAAGTCACTGTGGGCGTCACCGAACCTACCCCTAGTGACGCCTGAACAGCCGTCTGATGGAGCACACGCTGAAATAACGAAGGCAACGTTTTTTATTCGCGCCCCTAGGCTCCACCCGATGTATTCAGTCCAGCAGCGCACAAGCGCCTGTTCAGTGTTATCCAAACGAGTAAACACTGTTTCGCTCTGGAAATCAGTGCGATTCCCGCTCCGGCCTCACCACAAGATACAGCCGCAGCGTCACTGTAGACCCTGAGGGGAAAGCGTCACGATCGACCGTTATCTAGAGGTGAGCTCGAGTGGATAACAGTGCTGAAATCGTACACCTGCGTCTCCGACACACAGCAGACATCAAACTCAAGGCTTGGGAGAGTATTTGCCGGAGCAGAATGTTGATCGATTCGTCAAAGTGTGCAGACACTACAAGTGCCAATGTTCACGATCTACCTTGGTTTTAGAAAACAAATACCACACAAGGGCACATGGAAGGCAGACAAATTGTGAGCAAACTTTTGGGAGAAAATCGTGATGGATGAATAGTATAACCCTCAGAAGGGCCGTGACTGTTTATCCCGGACAACAGTGGTTGTTCGAGCAACGCTTAGTCTTCTCGCAACGTCCATCGATACGCTGGATCCACGGTAGTCGCGTCTGCAAGTAACGAGCGTCTATATATTCTGAGCCCGTCAAGCAACCAATTCGGATCGAAAGAGAAGACGGTCGTATTGGCGAATTTCTCAATAATAGGGTGCTAACGTTCAAAAACAATATGATAAACCAAATAGTGGAAGACAACAACAAATCTCGATATTGAATCCACCAAGTATACAAGTTCCGAGATTAACGTTTGACGTAAAAATCACCGAATGCAACAGTCACGTAATGGCGAAGCGGTCAAGCGGAAGTAAAAACAGGGCACATAAAAACAAAGGTCCAGCAAAAGAAAGTAAGGGAGGAAAACTACGCGGAAACAAGTTTTACAAGTGACAGTATCAAGATTTAATAATACATCAAGATCCGCATTCATAGGAGAAATGATTTGTTACGCGCGTAACTTTAGCGGTAGTGTCAGATTGTAAGAAAAGCTCGTAATCGGTATAAGTAATTCCAACTCAAGGAGACGAACCAATGAGAATGGAATAAACAGAGCAGGGAACGTGGCCACCAACATTCTATCAATACATAACAATCATCAAACACTCACGCAAGCAGCTAATTCAACAGTGACTTCGGATACTTTTCAGCCGTTCATGCCGCGGAAGGGGTTTGGCTCGAGAGACGCTACCACGGCTCTCTGACTCAAAAGTTTGAAGTGCGAAATAACACGATTCAGGTTTTCTTGGAGGACTTTAACCAGAGCCAATGACGCGAGAGTCTGGCTCGAATGGCAGTGGTGGGCCCGCCTAGCCCGAGAGCGCGATGAATAAGATATGAATGTTTGATTCTGATCAATGATGTGCGTACTGGATGTACCGCAAGATGTAATAGGCTTCTGAATGATACCGGGTGTTTTTCGACCGTGCTGGAAAATACGCTAGCGGCCACGGTCAACCGTTGAACGGTTGGAATGCCCCTTGTTTGAGGATACCTTCCCCAACCGTCTTCTTCCTGATTCGGAAGACACCGGTGCCGTGACTATGAATATAGTTCTGCTGTATGCCCACAGATTCGTGGTTCGCGATCTAAGAAGCCTCCGTGGGCAGTTGTGGAAATACAATGTTACGGGTGCATCTGCTTTCCTTTCGAATATTTCCCTTCGACCTACCTGACAAGGTTGCAACTAGAAGGACCGGAGTCATAGTCGGCATAGCCTGCAGACGAAAAAACATCGCGCAGGAGGTAAAACCACACCGCAGTAGCAGATTAGGTTAGAGGTCGACCATGAGATCCTGATAAGTGAAGATGTAAAGAAACAGAAACGCGAGTTCTCAAGGTAACAAAACCTTATAAACCTTTCACAGCACGGTTTCATTAGTAAGCGATCCTCTATGACATATCAGCTAGAATTCTCAAACAATATATCGATGTCAGTAAATGCAGAAAATGTGACAATTATCGTGCTCTGAGACACGCAAAAGGCATTTGATCATGTGCCTCTTGAGCACCCCTCAATCATAACATCGTCGATATAACATCTTTTTGGAAGCCGCACTCAGTCAGCATGCCAGCGAACAAGAAAAAATGTCTATAGTCAACACGTATAGGTGCCAGTATGCACGTGCCCGTTGGTAATGACCCATCCTGCTACGACTTTACCCCGTACCTAGTGATAGCTTGTGTGTCTGCGTTTCCAACCCTCATGCAAAAGCTGGATATGCTGAAATTGTTTGAAAAAACTCAACATGTTCGTCGCAACTCTTCCTTTTCCTCCCTCTGATAGACCACCTGGCTACCTCCCGGTATCGTCAAACATCCTTCTCATTCCATATATCGGCCGAACAGAGATAATCAACATCTACATTCGGCAGTAATTGTACACTAGGGAAGATGATAATCGACCTCTTTTCCCGCTACCTGACAACAGTGTATATTTCGCCAGTTAACACAATGCTATTTACGTCACAAATGTTTGTGCCAAAATGTCACATGTTCCATTTTTCGTCATAGCTCATGTAGTCAGTTTTACGTTCTCCAGTTTGTCGTGTGATTTCGCTTTCCATTCTTGGTTTCACTGATATATATCACGCGAGAAAACATTCCACCTTGCTAGGACACTAAAAATCCCGTAAAGGTTGAGCATATCACGAGACCCTCAGAATTCTGTGGAAGTTGAACGTAGAATGAAGTCCGGTCGCGAGGTCTTTTGTTCCCCACGAAAGTATATGGGTTCCCATCTCCCTCCCATCATTACATAATTCTCTGTACATTTTCCTGGGACAATCTACATGCAATAATGAGCAAATTCTTCGACAGTACACCCTCTACATCCTCCAAACACTTCTTTTTTGGCACGACCTTGAGCACTAGGTCGGTGATCATCTTGTTGAGTCCCGATTGATGTAACTGTTGTAGTAGCTGCTCGCGTGAGTGTTTGATGATTGTTATGTGTTAATAGACCGTTGATGACCACGTTCCCAGTTCTAATTATTCCCTTCACATTACTTCGTTTCCTTACGCTGGAATCATTTATACCGATCACGAGCTTTACTTACAATGTGACACCGCCACTCAATTTACGCTCATGACAAACCATTTCTCCCGTGAATGTTGATCTGAATGTATTATTAAATCTTGACACCGTTTGCTCGTATGAACATGTTTCCGCGTAGTTTTTACTTACTTTTCCCTGCCAGACCATTTTTATATGTTCCATGGTATCAGTGTGGCTCCACCGCTCCGCAATTACATGATTGTTACACTTGATCATATTTACGCGAAACGTCAATCTCTGAAATTGTATACTTGGTGGATTCAATATCGAGGTTTGTTGTTGTCTTCCACTATTCGGTTTATCATATGGTTTTTTGACGTTAGCACCTTGTTAATAAGAAACTCGCCAACACGACCGCCTTTCCCTTGAATCGGAATCAGTTGCTCGACGGGCTCGGAAGTTATAGACGCTTGTTGTTCACAGACGCGACTATCGTGGATCCAGCGTATCGATAGACGTTGCGAGAAGACTAAACGTTGCTCGAACAACCACTAAACGTCCGAGATCGACAAAAACAAATAAACTATTCTATCAAATATTGTAGATCCTAAGTACCACGGTCTCAGAAGTGTGTATCTTAAAATTGTCTGCCTAACTTTAAATTCCCCCTTTATATAATGTCTGTTTTGTTGTCCTACTCACATAGCGGACTCATTGTACAATTAACTATTGCGGTGCTCAGATGTGAATACGCTTGAAACTCTGTACATTGACTGCGAAGTCCTGAACGTGTTTCTCACAAATGCGTCAAGAAATATAAAATGATCAGTATTATCAATGCTCAACACCAAATCCGGCGACCGATAGGGTAAATCAAGGAATCGTTCTGGGACCGTTGCTTTTCTTTATGTACATAAATGACACATGCATTGTTATTGAACATGGTAAGCCCTTCCGATTTGCTAATGATATCGAAATAGTTCACACAATCCGTCGGCCCAGTAACATTGATTTCTATCTACGGAGTATACGACAAGACCTAGTGTCAATGCATTTGTGGTGCAAAACATGGCTGATGACGTTCTCAGTGAGCAAATGGAAAATCATCATATATGGTTGTAGATTGCCCAATGGATCCCCCTCAACAGGCGGTTATAAACAATACATACTTTTCAACGCGTATGTGAAAAGTACGTTGGGTTATGCGCGACAATACAGATACCGCCACTTTCGTCAGAGATATGGAAATACGGTACTGGAACTCCCCCAGCTACTCCAAATGAGTGTGCTTCCAGGTAATCGGAACATCTCAGGAGGAAGTTTAGTCTACCGGTAGCGAAAATGCTTGTTTGAAACTTTTTGCGCGGCTCTAACTTGCGTATTGCACATTTATTTACTGCCATTCAGGCAAGTCTGAAAGGCCTGCGTTAGAAAACCTACAACGGTCATTTACCGGAAACTAATTGAGATGTTCATCCCTATTCACCTATACTGAAAATTGTCAAAATGTTGGTACTGAGCCACATTGGTTGGGCTGACTAGACTTGAATCTGACATTCCTTTTTAAACTCATACATTCGGACGCCATCACCACAGCGTTTACCATCCATCTAAAACACAGCCCTCCATATAGTATAAGAAATAAGGGCTCCACGTTACCAACCCTGCTGTCTTGGAAAAGATACGCGCAAACTTCTTTATATAAGACGAACTTCCGAATGAAGTGAGAGCTATTGGCACAA
This sequence comes from Paragonimus westermani, assembly GCA_008508345.1. NCBI lineage: Eukaryota > Metazoa > Platyhelminthes > Trematoda > Plagiorchiida > Troglotrematidae > Paragonimus > Paragonimus westermani. Next base: position 39,160 of record QNGE01004930.1, on the reverse strand, counting down.
TTTAGCGTTTTGAAAAAGGTTTGACATGTATCTTACGATACCGAGCACAATGTCCATCTTCAAACGCTGTGTATCTCCTGATGACCTCCGTGAGTGTGGTCCGGGAGGCATTTGGCCGTCAGCTGGGCACAACGTAGATACCCGTCCCGGCTGCCTAACTCCTCTTGAAAACAGCTCGAAGGAAACGGTTCGTTATATCATTTGGCATCCGGTCTACTTCACGCCAACTAAACTGTCAACAGCTCAGCATTATTTTATTGATATGTTTATTCATGTGTACGCATTATTCAGATTGCTGGATGCTAAAAAATTCGGCGCTTTTTAATAAATCCGGCAGAATGACTTCACGTGAGCCATAGTTATAACACGCAGCTTTCGTGAGAACTCCTAGATCGTCAATTCAATATCCCGGTTGTCTGCATATATCCGGAGTAGACCGCAGAATACCTCAACAACAATTTGACGGGGTTATGTATTCCAGTAACCAGAGGAATAATATTAATATTGCATAATTTTTTGTCAAACGGATGTCACATACAGTGTAACATCCTTTTGGATTTTCATCCCATACTCCGCCTACTTCCCTCTTTTTCTAAAGTGGTGAGTTCGTTGATGTTTTTGTCCGCATTAATGTCTCCTGGCCGCCATCTTGAATTTGGATATTTTCTGTTTGTGCTGGACCGCCGAAGGTGGAAAAATCTCGCGAGACGTAAATTTCGAACGTGTGGCATTTCATATTTAGTCATACATCTATCCATGTGCATTTACTGACATCCATGTACGTTCTATTATAGGAGTTTTACCGAGTTGTTTGTGGTCATTATCTGTTTGATTTGACCTCGGGTGTTAAGTTCTGGTGGTATTCATCTGAAGTAAAACTCAGAGAAGATTCTACATAATTATTCTAAACGATGTCCCAGCAAACCGAAGACGTCTGCCTGTCGGAACTCTCTCGGTATTCAACAGCCGCGCTGCATCTGCCGATCCCTCAGCGAAACAGTTGCACAGAGACAGAGAGTTGGTAGTAGATCTGGCAAATTTACGTATGCAGAAATTAAGAGAACGGATAGAACTCGAAAGAATGATACAACAACGAACAACGCTTAACAGAGATGTATACGGACGAAATGTGTAGGTGATCTGAATGTATCATCCGTTAATACCCCAGCCTCCATCCACGCGACTGAACTTCAGACGGACTTACTCCGGCGAGAAATACAACAGTTTGCTTGCAGCTCCAAGTCGTACTGGTTCTTCACTAAAGCATTTGAATTAGGTGTCGTGGACAAGACGAGTGATAACCAAGAAAATCTTGACTACTTAATATTGTGATGGGCCTGCTAAAGCCTCGATTCAACATTGCACCATTCTCGAAGAAAATCAGGGCTATTTAGTCGCCTAGGAAATTCTTAGCAAGGGGTTCGGACAAAAGCACATAGTGGCAAGGGCGCACACTGATGAGCTCCTCGTCGTCTGACGTCTAACGGACAACAAGTCTGTGGCGTTGGTCCAGTTAGCTCAGCAGACCACAGTGTGTGAAGTGACATTTTGGCAACTGAATTATGACTGGGACCTTAACTCAAGCAGAACGATGGAAACGATTGTTCGGAGATAACCCTCCTAGTTGTACCTGAATGGGTGGACTAGGCTGCAATAATAACTCGTCATAATCATGAACCGCAGTTTGCAGACCTGACAAGATTCGTGGAGAAACGCGCCGACGCCACTTCCATGAGATACGGTGAGCTGGCCATAGGCCTCACATCTGGACTGTATGACGGTCCCAGTACAATGAAGATACGATCGAACCCAGTTATTGTCAGGAGGAATATCCATCTTGTGCAAAGTGACGGTTCGACCACGGGTAACGTGTGTGGTTCTCGCCTCCGTAGTTCCGTTTGCGAAGACAGTCGTTTACCCGATCAGCGCCCATTATTTTTTAGTAAATCTATAGAGCGACTCCTTGAGATCGTGCGAACTGGGAAATTTTGTGTTTGGAAGCCAACCACATGGTCAGAGAATGCAGATCATCTGGGACTTGTAGCGTCCAGGGATGTGGACGGAGACACCTCCGGTTACTACACTTCGACTCGCCTGCCACTATAGTTAAAAAGGCATTCATCGTTACCAACCACCATATAGTTGGATTTCGCCAGCATGATACAAATCAAATACATACAGATAGACCCCAGGTTGCTTTAGCCATCATTTCTTTTACTTGATGTTAGGGAGAAAATATCGTCCAAACTTGTGCATTTCTAGACAACAGGTCGGAATGCACCCTAACCGATGATTCACTGGTTACAAGGCTTGGAATGCAGGGAAGCCAGAGGCAACTCAAATTAGGCACGCTTAATGGAGAGACCACGTTTTAGTCGGTAGTCGTCCAGTTTGATGTCGTTTCTGTTGTTTCTGATACAGTCATTCGTACTGAGCAAGGGTGGTCGGTGAAGACGTTGCCCAAATCACGTGCATTTTGTCCGAGTGCTCAACAGTTATTGTTGTGGTCGCATTTGCGAGATATGTCGTTTGGCCCATACTTCAATGACAGTATCGGTGTATTGATCAGATGTGACGTCCCAGACGCCCACTGGGTCATCGACCAGCGAAAAGGAAAGAAGCACGAACCACATGCCATCAACACAGTCCAAGGTCGGATGCTAGTGGATCAAGTAGGCAGGTCACTCAACACCCGGACGGCAGTGAACTTTGTGGGTATTGAAGCATTACAAGTCAACTTGAAAAAAATGTAACAACAAGACTTCATAGATGCAGGCCCCGTTAAGGAAAAGGAAATGTCTGTGAATGATTGTCAGGCTATTTGGAGGATGCAGACTTCAGCAGGTTTAACTGACTGTCATCAAGAGGTAGCCCCTCCTTGGCGCCCTGGATCCCTCCTGCCACTTGACAGCAGGTCCATTGCCCTGAAACACCTTCACATGTCACGACAGCGCCTTATGAAGTGTGGTGATTTGGCACAGCGTTGTTCTTGCATAATGGATGAGTAAATCAGTCGGGGCCTTGCCAAGGTAGCTCCTGGGGATGAGACAGCTATTTGTCAATGGTATCTACCATACCATCCTGTGTTCCATCCTACTAAGCCACAGAAGCTTTTACTTGTTTTCTACTGCGCAGCGAATTATGCAGGTAAATCTCTAAATGAGCAGCTGCTATCGGGGCTGAATCTTAAAACCTCATTGACTGGTGTGTTGTTTCGATTTCGACAAAAGAAGGTTGCGGTCATGACAGACATCGAAGCAACGTTTCATCAAGTTTGCATGCCAGATAGAGACCGCGATACGCTAAGGTTTCTGTGGTGGACGAATGCTGAGACGCAAACCTCTCCGATGTAATACCGTATGTGCGTTCATCTATTCGGCGCTGCTTTGTCTCCTAGCTGTGCCACGTTTGCTCTGAGAAGAACCACTTCAGACAACGCCGACCATTATAATGCAGACATCCTGCAGATCGCAAAGAAGAGCTTTTACGTGGATGACTGTTTATTCAGTACATCAACCGTCAACACCGCTAGAGACTCCGCCAATCACCTTAAGACCCTATTGGCGAAAGGCAGCTAAAAATTCAAAAACTGGACAAGTAACGACAAGAGATTATTATCACTGCTACCGGAATCGGACCATACGGTATCAACACAGCCAATTAACGTAGGTCTATCCAACGTTCAGTAGACATTGGGATTGAAGTGGAACCTCACGAATGACGCTTACGGG
>QNGE01004930.1:0-15078 GCA_008508345.1 Paragonimus westermani | reverse complement strand
AGAATTCGACTATGTGCACCTTTATTATCCTCCCAAACATTCGCGAGCAGATTGATGAGTGGTTGATTGGATAATAGTTATTAACGTCCTGCCTTGGACCACTCTTGTGACGAGGCATAATGATTAAGGTTTTAGGCCCTCTGAGGCGCGCGCTCGATTTGCACAGCTGAGGAACCCGTCCGGCGCCATTGATTTGACACTTATGTGTAGACCTCTACCAGAAACCGACTTCTCTCTCTGCGTCACTACCGCCCCTTCCGAAGTAAGTTGTCAATCGAGTGGGGCTCTCAGCAATTCGCGTAATGCCCAGTGCTTGAAATCGATATTCAAAAATCGACCACAAGTGTTCGCGCGAGAAGGAGCAACGTTGGGTCGTACAAGCATTTTGAAGTATGGAATTAATATAGGGGATGCGCCTCCAATCAAGATATCCCCATGCAGGATACCTGCACACCTTCAGGTTGAGGTGCGTGAGATGGTTGACGAAGTCTCCATGGGCCGCCCTGATATTCGTGGTAAAAAAGAAGGGCGGTGAATTACGGTTATGCATTGATTACAGGAGGCTCAATGGAGTGAAAAAGAAAGATGCATTTACGTTACCAAGAATTGATGACCTGTTCCACGCCCTCGGAGGAGCCACGTATTTTAGTACGCTAGACTTGGCATCAGGCTGTTGGCAGGTGGGGGTCGAAGAAAACGACTGAGCGAAGACGACATTTACCATACCGTCGGGGCTGTATGAATTCAAGGTCATGCCCTTTGGTCTATCAAACGCACCTGCAAAGTTCCAAAGCTTGATGCAGAAAGCATTACGTGACTTAATCCCTAGAACATGCCTAGTGTACCTAGTAGATGTCACAGTCCATGGGGGTCCGAACGAGAGCATATGCGCAATTTAGAGTGTAAGCTGGACCACCTGGCCTAAGTCGGTTTAAAACTGAGGCCCTCAAAATGTCACTTTCTACTCAAAGAGATAACATTCCTGGGGCATGTAAATTCGGGGGCGGGTATCCGCACAGACCCAAGAAAGACGGAACAAATTCGATCTTGGCCTACGCCGAAGGACGCAAACGAGCTGAGAAGTTTCCTAGGGCTAGCGTCCTATTATCGCCGCTTCATTGATGATTTCGCTCGCACTTCCACTCTCCTGACCAGACTACTACAAAATAGTCAGGAATTCACGTAGACGGAAGAACGTGACCATGCTTTTAAATTAATACGCGAAGCTTTGTGCACGGCGCCAGTGCTAGCTTCTCCGGACCTGTCGCCGAAGGCCGGAGAGTTTGTTCTGGATACCGATGCAAGCGACAGTGCAATCGGGGCGGTTCTCTTTCAACAAGGACGAGGCGGTAGGGAACAAGTGATAGCCTACGGTAGCCGATGTTCAAGTAACTGTGAGAGAAACTACTGTACGACCAGAAGGGAAATGCTTGCGTTAGTATTCTTTGTGCGACATTTCTGACATAAGCTTCTGGGCAAAAGTTTTATTGTACGCCCAGACCACCAGTCTCTGCGCTAGTTACAAAACTTCAAAGACCCAGATGGACAGTTAGCCCGATGGCAGGAGATCCCACTGGAATACGACTTCGTATGTGAACACAGACCGGGCAGACGACACTCCAACGCCGACTCACTATCAAGGCGTCCTGCGCGCAATCACGGCGACTGTCCGTCTTGTAATACGCAACATGTGGCGTTGAGCAATCTACAGGGTGCAGAATATGACCGCTGGCAGCAGGCTCAATCAGCAGATCCTGAGACTGTGTTAATCTATGAAAGGTGCCGGAACAATGGGGACAAACCAACAAGCAAGAAAATGGATGGAAAGAGCTATGAATTTCGCTGCCTTTGGGCGCCATGGGAACAGTTCAAGATGACAGAGGGGATATTATTTATCCAATACGGACTCACTTACACGTGAAGTATCGTGGTTCCTCAATCTATGGTACGTGACGTCCCAACAGACTTGCACCTCGAGCTCGGACATGCGGGAATAAACAAGTTGGAATCGGCCGCACGAAAACGATTTTGGTGGCGTCAGAGGAGGGATGTCAGGCTGTTATGCCAATCGTACGAGAAATGCGGCACTTTCAAAAGCTCTAAAATGGTCGTCCAGCACCGTTGCAAGTTATGGCCGCAGGATATCCTAACGAGTTGGTCAGTGTAGATGTTGTGGGGCCGTTGCCCGAGACACCCCGAAACAGTTGGTACATTTTGTTTCTGGTAGATTACTTCACCAAAGGGTGTGAAGCTGTCTCGCTTGCACGAGTGGATACATCTACAGTAGCAACAGCCATTGTCGACCACTGGGTGTGCCTGTGGGGAGCCCTGGTTCAACTCCATTCAGACCAAGGCTCCATCCTTTGAAAGCACTTTGGTTCGCGAAATGTGTAGGCTGCTAGGAATAGATAAGACGCGAACCACCGCTCACCACCCGCAAGGCAATGGGCAAGTGGAAAGGACGAATCGGTCCATCAAAAATCTCCTCAAGGCTTTCTCAGAGGAAAGCGTCAACGAATGGGACTTAGCTATGCCGAAATGTCTGTTAACTTATTGCAGCGCCATTCACTCTTCGACTGACCGAACCCCACATTTTTTGTGGACAGGCCGAGAAGTGAGATTACCCTCAGATGCCCGGTTACCCGTTGCACAGTAACTGCAACTTCCGGTAGCACAATACGTAGGCAACCTTCTCGACACACTTCGGCGGGCCCACCATATAGCACGAGTACATCTGGAGGCATCTCGCAGGCATCAGAAGGATTATTACGACAAGAGGGTATTTGGAGCTCTCCTGAAGGTTGGCGGAAGGGTGCGGTTGCACAACACGGTTCCGAGCCCGGGGGGTGCCAATGAAGATGCATAAACAGTGGAAAGGACTGTACGTTGTCGAGCGAATACTTTCGGAGGCGACCTGTCAAATTAGTGAAATAACTTTAATCGACTAAAACTATACAGGCCGAGAACGATCACCGGTCGTCCCCGACGTCGGGATGCATGTGGAAAAACCCGAACGTGCTAGACATAGGCGAAGCGCCGAGGACGGTGCTCATTGATGAGAGGAACTGTGTACCACGAGAATGAGACTTGTTAGCGCGCACGGATCCAATTCGAAGTGGTAATCGTTACACGGTTGTTTCGTTCACCTTTCAGATCACTACGTCAACGTTGTGCGCGAGGACCTTGAACCAACGGACAGTCAGACAGACGGGAAATACACATGTATTTAAACGTAACACCCTTGTACGTTTATACCCTTATACTTGTTGGTATTCTATTATCGCCGCGTATTGCGTAATACATCTTCGGTCATATTCTCCGTCTGCAGATCTCGTTGCATGTTACAATGCCCAAACGCATCTTTGGAGTGTTTTGCTATAAAGGGATGAAATTGGCCTCCGGAAAATGTCAAGATAAGTCGGCTTTGGTGAGGTAGAGCGGAAAATCCCAAAATCCAGAGAACGATTGCGCAGATACCAACGCAGGATTTGGTCGATTCTCCGAAGAACGTCAGAAAGTTAAACATCTCGCGAACCATCCAGCTAAGACGAAGTTCCATGCGCTCATCCATCGTAGATAAATTTTTCTCGCTCAATGGATAATATGGGGATCGGAGAGGAAAATGTAATTTCACACGTTAGATGAGAAAATGTGAGGCTATAACATTTACTATGACAGACAATGTGCTAGCGGGATGTTTTAGAAAAAACTCATACGATATTATTATTTTCGCTATGATTATTGAAACACATAACACTGTCTAATGTTTGTTGTGGTATTTTACTATGTACTCGAGATTTATTCGGGTAAACGGATAATTGAGTGGACGGTTTGGAGGGCCGCGTGAAGTGAGCGTCTGATAACTAAAGCTTACATGACGTCGTTCTGCTAAACTTATTATCAAGCGCCGCGTTCACATGTCGAAGGGCGTTAGGGTGGTTATCCACGTAATGCGCATCTGACGGCTGAATGTTTCACGGACCACATTGGAAAAGGTCATCAGGGGATACACAGAGTTTGAAGATAGACAATGTGTTCGTTGACGTAGGATAGCTGCACAAACATTTTCAAAATGCTCAATGTTGTTACTGGTTCGGACTTCACATGGAAGTCTATTCCAAATGTAGGAATAATTTACAAGGAAGAAGTTTGCACGTATATTTTTCCGGGATATCAGGGTTGGCAAGGTGGAACCTCTATTTCTCAGTTTATATGGAGGACTGTGTTGTAAGTGGATGGTGATCGCTGTGGTAATCGCATCCGAATGTATGAGTTTATACAGCAGCGTCAAGTTCAACTTCAGCCTACGCAGCCAAAGTGGATCAATACCAAGATTTTCACAGCGCTGTCTCCAGGTGAGCGAAGAGGAATATCCTAATAAGCTTTCAGTGAACTATCGTCGCAGGTTTTCTAACACAAGCCTGTCGGACTTGCGTAGGTGGCAGTAAATGAAGATGCAATACTCGAGCTGAGGCCGAGCACACATTTTGTGGAGCGTCAGCTTCGCAGCTGCTAGGATGAACGCCTTTTTGGATGCAGCTTATTGGTCTTTTAGTTTTTGCTACCTGGAAGCATACTTGTTCAGAGAAATTGAAGGAGTTTGAGTACCGTATTCCTAGATCTCTGACCGGAGTTGCTGTATCAACATTACAACCACCTAGTGAGATGGAGCCATGGGGTAATTTAAAACCATAAGTGAGGATGTTCGATTTGTCTGCTGAGAACGACATCAGCCATGTTCTGCACCACAACTGCAAGGACGATAGGTCCTGTCATATATATCTTATAGACAGAAATTGATGTTACTGCCCCGGCGGAATGTGCAAACGATTTTGTTATTGTCAGCAAACAGAAGGGACTTGCGATATACTATCGTCGCATGAGTCATTCATGTTCATTTGGAAGAGCAACGGACCCAGATACTTTCGTCGGATCGCGACCCTCAAGTTATGCTGACAGCCAGCAATACAATGGATCTTGTTTGTCTGAGGATGCCATTTCGTTCAAGAGGCGCTTATGAGGCACACGATAAAAAATCATTTATATGTGCACGATTGTGATAATTGCCGCATATTTCGCGTTGACAGACGTCGGTATATGGTTTGGGAATTCCTGCTGACATGTCATGCAAGAGCGTTTACTGAGGGAACCGTGCTGTAAAGGGTTTATAATGTTTCCTGGCCTTAAGAATTTGACTATGTGCACCTTTCATATGCTTTTAAACGCTCTCAAGCAGAATGATGTGTGATTGATTAGACGATATTTATTAACGTCGTGCCTTTGGACCACTCTTGTGACGAGGCATGATGATTGACGTTTTTCAATGAGGAGGGCAGGTGCTGGATGAAAGTGATAGCATGAACAAATTGGGTGAGAGGATGGTTATATCCCCACCTGCCTGCTTGACGACAATTTGTGGGATACCATCTGGTCCGGCAAGGGAAAATAAGTAAAAAACTTCGCGGAAACAAGTTTTACAAGTAACAGTATCAAGATTTAATAATACATCAAGATCTGCATTCATAGGAGAAATGATTTGTCACGTGCGTAACTCGAGTGGTAGTGTCAGATTGTAGGAAAAGCTCGTGATCGGTATAAATAATTCCAACGTAAGGAGATGAATCAATGAGAATGGAATAAATAGAGCGGGGACCGTGGACACCAATATTCTATTAACACATAACAATCACCAAACACTCACGCGAGCAGCTACTTAAGCACACGGAATTTGCGTGTTTCAACTATGGTTAATGTGGAGTCATTCTGCCGGAAAAGGCGCCTTTTTTAGCATCCGGCAATCTGAATAATGCGTACACATGAATAAACATATCAATAAAATAATGCTGAGCTGTTGACAGTTTAGTTGGCGTGAAGTAGACCGGATGCCAAATGATATAACGAACCGTTTCCTTCGAGCTNGGAATACGGTACTCAAACTCCTTCAATTTCTCTGAACAAGTATGCTTCCAGGTAGCAAAAACTAAAAGACCAATAAGCTGCATCCAAAAAGGCGTTCATCCTAGCAGCTGCGAAGCTGACGCTCCACAAAATGTGTGCTTGGCCTCAGCTCGAGTATTGCATCTTCATTTACTGCCACCTACGCAAGTCCGACAGGCTTGTGTTAGAAAACCTGCAACGATCGTTCACTGAAAGCTTATTAGGATATTCCTCTTCGCTCACCTGGAGACAGCGCTGTGAAAATCTTGGTATTGATCCACTTTGGCTGCGTAGGCTGAAGTTGAACTTGACGCTGCTGTATAAACTCATACATTCGGATGCGATTACCACAGCGATCACCATCCACTTACAACACAGTCCTCCATATAAACTGAGAAATAGAGGTTCCACCTTGCCAACCCTGATATCCCGGAAAAATATACGTGCAAACTTCTTCCTTGTAAATTATTCCTACATTTGGAATAGACTTCCATGTGAAGTCCGAACCAGTAACAACATTGAGCATTTTGAAAATGTTTGTGCAGCTATCCTACGTCAACGAACACATTGTCTATCTTCAAACTCTGTGTATCCCCTGATGACCTTTTCCAATGTGGTCCGTGAAACATTCAGCCGTCAGATGCGCATTACGTGGATAACCACCCTAACGCCCTTCGACATGTGAACGCGGCGCTTGATAATAAGTTTAGCAGAACGACGTCATGTAAGCTTTAGTTATCAGACGCTCACTTCACGCGGCCCTCCAAACCGTCCACTCAATTATCCGTTTACCCGAATAAATCTCGAGTACATAGTAAAATACCACAACAAACATTAGACAGTGTTATGTGTTTCAATAATCATAGCGAAAATAATAATATCGTATGAGTTTTTTCTAAAACATCCCGCTAGCACATTGTCTGTCATAGTAAATGTTATAGCCTCACATTTTCTCATCTAACGTGTGAAATTACATTTTCCTCTCCGATCCCCATATTATCCATTGAGCGAGAAAAATTTATCTACGATGGATGAGCGCATGGAACTTCGTCTTAGCTGGATGGTTCGCGAGATGTTTAACTTTCTGACGTTCTTCGGAGAATCGACCAAATCCTGCGTTGGCATCTGCGCAATCGTTCTCTGGATTTTGGGATTTTCCGCTCTACCTCACCAAAGCCGACTTATCTTGACATTTTCCGGAGGCCAATTTCATCCCTTTATAGCAAAACACTCCAAAGATGCGTTTGGGCATTGTAACATGCAACGAGATCTGCAGACGGAGAATATGACCGAAGATGTATTACGCAATACGCGGCGATAATAGAATACCAACAAGTATAAGGGTATAAACGTACAAGGGTGTTACGTTTAAATACATGTGTATTTCCCGTCTGTCTGACTGTCCGTTGGTTCAAGGTCCTCGCGCACAACGTTGACGTAGTGATCTGAAAGGTGAACGAAACAACCGTGTAACGATTACCACTTCGAATTGGATCCGTGCGCGCTAACAAGTCTCATTCTCGTGGTACACAGTTCCTCTCATCAATGAGCACCGTCCTCGGCGCTTCGCCTATGTCTAGCACGTTCGGGTTTTTCCACATGCATCCCGACGTCGGGGACGACCGGTGATCGTTCTCGGCCTGTATAGTTTTAGTCGATTAAAGTTATTTCACTAATTTGACAGGTCGCCTCCGAAAGTATTCGCTCGACAACGTACAGTCCTTTCCACTGTTTATGCATCTTCATTGGCACCCCCCGGGCTCGGAACCGTGTTGTGCAACCGCACCCTTCCGCCAACCTTCAGGAGAGCTCCAAATACCCTCTTGTCGTAATAATCCTTCTGATGCCTGCGAGATGCCTCCAGATGTACTCGTGCTATATGGTGGGCCCGCCGAAGTGTGTCGAGAAGGTTGCCTACGTATTGTGCTACCGGAAGTTGCAGTTACTGTGCAACGGGTAACCGGGCATCTGAGGGTAATCTCACTTCTCGGCCTGTCCACAAAAAATGTGGGGTTCGGTCAGTCGAAGAGTGAATGGCGCTGCAATAAGTTAACAGACATTTCGGCATAGCTAAGTCCCATTCGTTGACGCTTTCCTCTGAGAAAGCCTTGAGGAGATTTTTGATGGACCGATTCGTCCTTTCCACTTGCCCATTGCCTTGCGGGTGGTGAGCGGTGGTTCGCGTCTTATCTATTCCTAGCAGCCTACACATTTCGCGAACCAAAGTGCTTTCAAAGGATGGAGCCTTGGTCTGAATGGAGTTGAACCAGGGCTCCCCACAGGCACACCCAGTGGTCGACAATGGCTGTTGCTACTGTAGATGTATCCACTCGTGCAAGCGAGACAGCTTCACACCCTTTGGTGAAGTAATCTACCAGAAACAAAATGTACCAACTGTTTCGGGGTGTCTCGGGCAACGGCCCCACAACATCTACACTGACCAACTCGTTAGGATATCCTGCGGCCATAACTTGCAACGGTGCTGGACGACCATTTTAGAGCTTTTGAAAGTGCCGCATTTCTCGTACGATTGGCATAACAGCCTGACATCCCTCCTCTGACGCCACCAAAATCGTTTTCGTGCGGCCGATTCCAACTTGTTTATTCCCGCATGTCCGAGCTCGAGGTGCAAGTCTGTTGGNCCAACTTGTTTATTCCCGCATGTCCGAGCTCGAGGTGCAAGTCTGTTGGGACGTCACGTACCATAGATTGAGGAACCACGATACTTCTCGTGTAAGTGAGTCCGTATTGGATAAATAATATCCCCTCTGTCATCTTGAACTGTTCCCATGGCGCCCAAAGGCAGCGAAATTCATAGCTCTTTCCATCCATTTTCTTGCTTGTTGGTTTGTCCCCATTGTTCCGGCACCTTTCATANCCGATACTGTCATTGAAGTATGGGCCAAAAGACATATCTCGCAAATGCGACCACAACAATAACTGTTGAGCACTCGGACAAAATGCACGTGATTTGGGCAACGTCTTCACCGACCACCCTTGCTCAGTACGAATGACTGTATCAGAAACAACAGAAACGACATCGAACTGGACGGCTACCGACTAAAACGTGGTCTCTCCATTAAGCGTGCCTAATTTGAGTTGCCTCTGGCTTCCCTGCATTCCAAGCCTTGTAACCAGTGAATCATCGGTTAGGGTGCATTCCGACCTGTTGTCTAGAAATGCACAAGTTTGGACGATATTTTCTCCCTAACATCAAGTAAAAGAAATGATGGCTAAAGCAACCTGGGGTCTATCTGTATGTATTTGATTTGTATCATGCTGGCGAAATCCAACTATATGGTGGTTGGTAACGATGAATGCCTTTTTAACTATAGTGGCAGGCGAGTCGAAGTGTAGTAACCGGAGGTGTCTCCGTCCACATCCCTGGACGCTACAAGTCCCAGATGATCTGCATTCTCTGACCATGTGGTTGGCTTCCAAACACAAAATTTCCCAGTTCGCACGATCTCAAGGAGTCGCTCTATAGATTTACTAAAAAATAATGGGCGCTGATCGGGTAAACGACTGTCTTCGCAAACGGAACTACGGAGGCGAGAACCACACACGTTACCCGTGGTCGAACCGTCACTTTGCACAAGATGGATATTCCTCCTGACAATAACTGGGTTCGATCGTATCTTCATTGTACTGGGACCGTCATACAGTCCAGATGTGAGGCCTATGGCCAGCTCACCGTATCTCATGGAAGTGGCGTCGGCGCGTTTCTCCACGAATCTTGTCAGGTCTGCAAACTGCGGTTCATGATTATGACGAGTTATTATTGCAGCCTAGTCCACCCATTCAGGTACAACTAGGAGGGTTATCTCCGAACAATCGTTTCCATCGTTCTGCTTGAGTTAAGGTCCCAGTCATAATTCAGTTGCCAAAATGTCACTTCACACACTGTGGTCTGCTGAGCTAACTGGACCAACGCCACAGACTTGTTGTCCGTTAGACGTCAGACGACGAGGAGCTCATCAGTGTGCGCCCTTGCCACTATGTGCTTTTGTCCGAACCCCTTGCTAAGAATTTCCTAGGCGACTAAATAGCCCTGATTTTCTTCGAGAATGGTGCAATGTTGAATCGAGGCTTTCGCAGGCCCATCACAATATTAAGTAGTCAAGATTTTCTTGGTTATCACTCGTCTTGTCCACGACACCTAATTCAAATGCTTTAGTGAAGAACCAGTACGACTTGGAGCTGCAAGCAAACTGTTGTATTTCTCGCCGGAGTAAGTCCGTCTGAAGTTCAGTCGCGTGGATGGAGGCTGGGGTATTAACGGATGATACATTCAGATCACCTACACATTTCGTCCGTATACATCTCTGTTAAGCGTTGTTCGTTGTTGTATCATTCTTTCGAGTTCTATCCGTTCTCTTAATTTCTGCATACGTAAATTTGCCAGATCTACTACCAACTCTCTGTCTCTGTGCAACTGTTTCGCTGAGGGATCGGCAGATGCAGCGCGGCTGTTGAATACCGAGAGAGTTCCGACAGGCAGACGTCTTCGGTTTGCTGGGACATCGTTTAGAATAATTATGTAGAATCTTCTCTGAGTTTTACTTCAGATGAATACCACCAGAACTTAACACCCGAGGTCAAATCAAACAGATAATGACCACAAACAACTCGGTAAAACTCCTATAATAGAACGTACATGGATGTCAGTAAATGCACATGGATAGATGTATGACTAAATATGAAATGCCACACGTTCGAAATTTACGTCTCGCGAGATTTTTCCACCTTCGGCGGTCCAGCACAAACAGAAAATATCCAAATTCAAGATGGCGGCCAGGAGACATTAATGCGGACAAAAACATCAACGAACTCACCACTTTAGAAAAAGAGGGAAGTAGGCGGAGAGTGGGATGAAAATCCAAAAGGATGTTACACTGTATGTGACATCCGTTTGACAAAAAATTATGCAATATTAATATTATTCCTCTGGTTACTGGAATACATAACCCCGTCAAATTGTTGTTGAGGTATTCTGCGGTCTACTCCGGATATATGCAGACAACCGGGATATTGAATTGACGATCTAGGAGTTCTCACGAAAGCTGCGTGTTATAACTATGGCTCACGTGAAGTCATTCTGCCGGATTTATTAAAAAGCGCCGAATTTTTTAGCATCCAGCAATCTGAATAATGCGTACACATGAATAAACATATCAATAAAATAATGCTGAGCTGTTGACAGTTTAGTTGGCGTGAAGTAGACCGGATGCCAAATGATATAACGAACCGTTTCCTTCGAGCTGTTTTCAAGAGGAGTTAGGCAGCCGGGACGGGTATCTACGTTGTGCCCAGCTGACGGCCAAATGCCTCCCGGACCACACTCACGGAGGTCATCAGGAGATACACAGCGTTTGAAGATGGACATTGTGCTCGGTATCGTAAGATACATGTCAAACCTTTTTCAAAACGCTAAATTGTGCCAATAGCTCTCACTTCATTCGGAAGTTCGTCTTATATAAAGAAGTTTGCGCGTATCTTTTCCAAGACAGCAGGGTTGGTAACGTGGAGCCCTTATTTCTTATACTATATGGAGGGCTGTGTTTTAGATGGATGGTAAACGCTGTGGTGATGGCGTCCGAATGTATGAGTTTAAAAAGGAATGTCAGATTCAAGTCTAGTCAGCCCAACCAATGTGGCTCAGTACCAACATTTTGACAATTTTCAGTATAGGTGAATAGGGATGAACATCTCAATTAGTTTCCGGTAAATGACCGTTGTAGGTTTTCTAACGCAGGCCTTTCAGACTTGCCTGAATGGCAGTAAATAAATGTGCAATACGCAAGTTAGAGCCGCGCAAGAAAGTTTCAAACAAGCAATTTCGCTACCGGTAGACTAAACTTCCTCCTGAGATGTTCCGATTACCTGGAAGCACACTCATTTGGAGTAGCTGGGGGAGTTCCAGTACCGTATTTCCATATCTCTGACGAAAGTGGCGGTATCTGTATTGTCGCGCATAACCCAACGTACTTTTCACATACGCGTTGAAAAGTATGTATTGTGTATAACCGCCTGTTGAGGGGGATCCATTGGGCAATCTACAACCATATATGATGATTTTCCATTTGCTCACTGAGAACGTCATCAGCCATGTTTTGCACCACAAATGCATTGACACTAGGTCTTGTCGTATACTCCGTAGATAGAAATCAATGTTACTGGGCCGACGGATTGTGTGAACTATTTCGATATCATTAGCAAATCGGAAGGGCTTACCATGTTCAATAACAATGCATGTGTCATTTATGTACATAAAGAAAAGCAACGGTCCCAGAACGATTCCTTGATTTACCCTATCGGTCGCCGGATTTGGTGTTGAGCATTGATAATACTGATCATTTTATATTTCTTGACGCATTTGTGAGAAACACGTTCAGGACTTCGCAGTCAATGTACAGAGTTTCAAGCGTATTCACATCTGAGCACCGCAATAGTTAATTGTACAATGAGTCCGCTATGTGAGTAGGACAACAAAACAGACATTATATAAAGGGGGAATTTAAAGTTAGGCAGACAATTTTAAGATACACACTTCTGAGACCGTGGTACTTAGGATCTACAATATTTGATAGAATAGTTTATTTGTTTTTGTCGATCTCGGACGTTTAGTGGTTGTTCGAGCAACGTTTAGTCTTCTCGCAACGTCTATCGATACGCTGGATCCACGATAGTCGCGTCTGTGAACAACAAGCGTCTATAACTTCCGAGCCCGTCGAGCAACTGATTCCGATTCAAGGGAAAGGCGGTCGTGTTGGCGAGTTTCTTATTAACAAGGTGCTAACGTCAAAAAACCATATGATAAACCGAATAGTGGAAGACAACAACAAACCTCGATATTGAATCCACCAAGTATACAATTTCAGAGATTGACGTTTCGCGTAAATATGATCAAGTGTAACAATCATGTAATTGCGGAGCGGTGGAGCCACACTGATACCATGGAACATATAAAAATGGTCTGGCAGGGAAAAGTAAGTAAAAACTACGCGGAAACATGTTCATACGAGCAAACGGTGTCAAGATTTAATAATACATTCAGATCAACATTCACGGGAGAAATGGTTTGTCATGAGCGTAAATTGAGTGGCGGTGTCACATTGTAAGTAAAGCTCGTGATCGGTATAAATGATTCCAGCGTAAGGAAACGAAGTAATGTGAAGGGAATAATTAGAACTGGGAACGTGGTCATCAACGGTCTATTAACACATAACAATCATCAAACACTCACGCGAGCAGCTACTACAACAGTTACATCAATCGGGACTCAACAAGATGATCACCGACCTAGTGCTCAAGGTCGTGCCAAAAAAGAAGTGTTTGGAGGATGTAGAGGGTGTACTGTCGAAGAATTTGCTCATTATTGCATGTAGATTGTCCCAGGAAAATGTACAGAGAATTATGTAATGATGGGAGGGAGATGGGAACCCATATACTTTCGTGGGGAACAAAAGACCTCGCGACCGGACTTCATTCTACGTTCAACTTCCACAGAATTCTGAGGGTCTCGTGATATGCTCAACCTTTACGGGATTTTTAGTGTCCTAGCAAGGTGGAATGTTTTCTCGCGTGATATATATCAGTGAAACCAAGAATGGAAAGCGAAATCACACGACAAACTGGAGAACGTAAAACTGACTACATGAGCTATGACGAAAAATGGAACATGTGACATTTTGGCACAAACATTTGTGACGTAAATAGCATTGTGTTAACTGGCGAAATATACACTGTTGTCAGGTAGCGGGAAAAGAGGTCGATTATCATCTTCCCTAGTGTACAATTACTGCCGAATGTAGATGTTGATTATCTCTGTTCGGCCGATATATGGAATGAGAAGGATGTTTGACGATACCGGGAGGTAGCCAGGTGGTCTATCAGAGGGAGGAAAAGGAAGAGTTGCGACGAACATGTTGAGTTTTTTCAAACAATTTCAGCATATCCAGCTTTTGCATGAGGGTTGGAAACGCAGACACACAAGCTATCACTAGGTACGGGGTAAAGTCGTAGCAGGATGGGTCATTACCAACGGGCACGTGCATACTGGCACCTATACGTGTTGACTATAGACATTTTTTCTTGTTCGCTGGCATGCTGACTGAGTGCGGCTTCCAAAAAGATGTTATATCGACGATGTTATGATTGAGGGGTGCTCAAGAGGCACATGATCAAATGCCTTTTGCGTGTCTCAGAGCACGATAATTGTCACATTTTCTGCATTTACTGACATCGATATATTGTTTGAGAATTCTAGCTGATATGTCATACAAGATCGCTTACTAATGAAACCGTGCTGTGAAAGGTTTATAAGGTTTTGTTACCTTGAGAACTCGCGTTTCTGTTTCTTTACATCTTCACTTATCAGGATCTCATGGTCGACCTCTAACCTAATCTGCTACTGCGGTGTGGTTTTACCTCCTGCGCGATGTTTTTTCGTCTGCAGGCTATGCCGACTATGACTCCGGTCCTTCTAGTTGCAACCTTGTCAGGTAGGTCGAAGGGAAATATTCGAAAGGAAAGCAGATGCACCCGTAACATTGTATTTCCACAACTGCCCACGGAGGCTTCTTAGATCGCGAACCACGAATCTGTGGGCATACAGCAGAACTATATTCATAGTCACGGCACCGGTGTCTTCCGAATCAGGAAGAAGACGGTTGGGGAAGGTATCCTCAAACAAGGGGCATTCCAACCGTTCAACGGTTGACCGTGGCCGCTAGCGTATTTTCCAGCACGGTCGAAAAACACCCGGTATCATTCAGAAGCCTATTACATCTTGCGGTACATCCAGTACGCACATCATTGGTCAGAATCAAACATTCATATCTTATTCATCGCGCTCTCGGGCTAGGCGGGCCCACCACTGCCATTCGAGCCAGACTCTCGCGTCATTGGCTCTGGTTAAAGTCCTCCAAGAAAACCTGAATCGTGTTATTTCGCACTTCAAACTTTTGAGTCAGAGAGCCGTGGTAGCGTCTCTCGAGCCAAACCCCTTCCGCGGCATGAACGGCTGAAAAGTATCCGAAGTCACTGTTGAATTAGCTGCTTGCGTGAGTGTTTGATGATTGTTATGTATTGATAGAATGTTGGTGGCCACGTTCCCTGCTCTGTTTATTCCATTCTCAT
>QNGE01004929.1:0-52101 GCA_008508345.1 Paragonimus westermani | reverse complement strand
CTCTGATCTATTGAGGAACTCTGAATTCTTGTTTTCCAAAGATAAGTTTGCAAAAATGGTAGCATAGTCTTCAGTTCTGTTCGTTAACATCTCCAGTAGCCTTGAGCAGGCAAGTAGTCTTCATGATTTTCTGAAAAGTGGGTTATTACTTTAAGAATTGGACAGAATGGCTTTTGCCAGTTGTGAACGCCGACATCCCGGTCACGAACACTAGACTGCTTAGTATGAGCAGTTGACCATACCACGTATGGGTTAGGGTTAAAAAAATAAAGTGTGACAATAAACTGTAAAGAGTCACACACTGTAGCGAAGATGTTCAATAAAGCATAATCTTTTCTGTCCCATTCGCCCCTTTCCCATGCTGCGCGCGTGCTCATGTTTGTGAGTGAGAATTTCGGTCCACAACACCCCCCGGTTTCTGTCATCACTTCGTGTGCACTGCGGCCCGGTTTGCGTGTCCGACGCCTTCTCTCATGGAGGCTTTCACACGCCATTTCTCATCCATTGATCTGACCCAGTTGAGCGATGGCTCATTCGGTCGCCTATGCTGTCCTCGTTCCGTTCGCTTTGGGCTTTTGGATATACCTGCCCGGCGCGTTGAGTTGGTCCGCCAACAAGTGATTACCCACACCTCCGCTTAGGTAATCCACCACAATATGAGAGGAATTACGTGAATGACAGTGATTAGATTTGACTTGGTTTTGTGAATAACATTAAATCCAGACACTACGACAAACTAAGAGATAGGGAGGATTTCGCTGGCAATTTAGTGCAAAATTAGGTGCTGAGTTGTACCTTATATGGACATGTTGTTCACTGTGTTGCGCAACCCTAAGTGGTCATCATTGTCGGTGCGTCACGTGGAAGCGGATTACAATACTTCTGTTGCTTTTGTAGCACTGTTCGTAACCGACAGCCATAACAAACAGTGAACAAAATACGATGTTTGTGGCGGCGACACGAGCGTTGCTAACAGAACCAGACCCGTAGTACATGTCGGACGATGACTAGCCCGCGCTGTGTCGGGTGTAAATCGAATGAACAAAACCGCTTCCATGGTAAGCACTAGCCCTTGAAATGTGTTGCAGACAGTTATCAACGTCAGAACATACTGTACTATCTAAACCAGCGTGTCATAGAAGTAATTCGCGCAAATACTTACAAGGCAGATTAATTATGAGATATATGTGGACGTGTGCTATTGATTTGTGGTGATGAGTTCAACATGATGGTCCGAGTGACTGAACAGCAATCGGGTAGTTTCCAACAAGGTCAGTACCGTCGTTACAATTCCCATCCCAAATCGCCAAACTTATACGCCCATTAGATCGTTGATCTAACTCGTACCGGGTATAAACAAGTGTTCTAGAGGACTCACAGTGATGGAGTCAACGACCTGTCAAGAGTACATCCCAACGTACTATTTAGCTACAAGCTGAGCAACCTGATCACACAAGCGAAAGTGGTTGAACGTTCATATGTGATAAGTTGGTCGTGTTTAACATGAGGTCAATGGTGTAGTGGTTAACATGTTTGCCTCATGAAAGCGTGGACGAAGTTCTAGTCTCGGTCGTGGCAAGAATGTGCACTACTGACGGGCTCTAATCAAAGCAAAACTCGGGTCTAGTGCTTCTTTTCGAAACAGGTTGGCTGGAAAGACTATCTGAATGTTGCAGCTGCGACCAGGCGTGAGTGGTGTTCTACCTGATATTAACCAAATCCCCCAAATATTCATCAATAGCATTTGGCCTCAAGAACCCAAAATTTATACATTTCTTTTTTTCTTAAATTATGATTCCCAACGAAGTCAGCAGCAGTTTTGACGACGAGCTGGGTTGTCATGTAAGATATGAGTGTAGGCATTCGTTCATCTGTTCTTCTCACTCACGTCAGCAGACTGAATCGGTGAACACTCGTGTGCTTATAAGCAAACGGTTGGAACGAATAACCATCGTTGAATTCAAGAAACGGGTAGTCAAATTCAGCAAGAATAAGCTTACTCTTTGGTTAGCTGTGGGCGTGTGTGAACATATTGAACCACATGTGGTTAACAGCCAATACACTGATCAACTGATCAGTCGTTAAGGGACAGAGTATATCCTCAATCAATGTATGTTAACCAGTTGGTGCATACAATACATAGAGCAATGTGATTACTACAGAAAAAGAAAATCGAGAAGTAAAGACAAAAATGACACTAAATTTTTGTTACCAAAGTAATGATGAGATCACTGTTTGGTGTTCTCAAAAAAGGGATGATTTCACACAGCGTACTGTGAGCATATCTAAGATATTTTCTTCAGCTTCCAGGATGAAAAAGCAGTTTTCCTAACTACGTATCATTTCTAAATTAATTAGCACTCCTGAAACAATGTGTCAAATAGCTGCAGCATTCAATATAAAATAGTCCTCTTCCATTCCGTAGTTGGCAAACCCGTATCTAAACTATTCCTCAAAGAGGCTACCATACGGCTGGAAGATAAAATGAATGAGTTGCGGTCCCATTTCTCCGGACCATTGTCCAAAATTCTTTGAAGTTTGCATACCAGTGTTAACAATAACAGTTTTGATATTGGAAGAACTTGAGTCTCGTCCTTATTAGAACTCATCAGTAGTGCATATTCTTGTCCGGGTAGGAGTTTGCGCTCTGCCCCTCGTGTTTGTGAGATTGGCGTGTTAACCACAACACTGATAAACTCACAACAGGTATGACCGAATGATCAATTCCGAACGCTCAAACAAAATCATGTGTGACTAGTGATCAGCTTGCCGGATTATTTCTAGAGGAGAATGAGCAGAATCGCTTCGTTCTATCCAATCGATCACCCTGTGCCCAAGACTTCTCAGTTAGCTTAAAATCAGTCTTCATTGAACCAACTGAGCATGGTTTGAATCAGTAGTGGAAGTTCGGAGATTCAGGTTATTTCTAACTAAACACTAACAACACTTGATCGAAGCCTTCGCACTTCGATAAGCGGTTCGGCTAGCCCATTTAGATCAGCTTTAATAAGAGAACAACTCGAGTCTAGTGCTTCCTTCCGAATTCGCGAAACCATTCACGGTAAGGCGTCTGATAAACGCAGACTGACAAAAAGAGACTTTTAAAGAATGCACTAGTCGGAGCACATATTGTCCTAGCTAGTTTGTTTGATTCAAGACCAAAACGATGCACTTCAATCGTGTTGTTGTTCAGTGGCTATAGACAGATAATAGCTTACCGCTTTTTTTAAGTATATGACTGTGGAATGCACTAGAAGACTTCAAATCAAGTTGCTCCCGATTCAGCCAAATTTAAAGTTGGCAAAACAGACCCGACTTGTAGGGCATTCATGCCAAAGCACGTTTGATATGATAGTCAAAGAATTTTGGATCCAGTATACATTCAGCGAACACAACCGATCAGATTGTAGCCTGTAAGAAAGTGTTCGATTCTATCGACTTCGGGATGTCGTAGGCAATGAAAACGGCATGTAAAATAGATTTCAGTGTTCGGATAGAGACACAATCTAATTAAACTTCTGATTGTGAACATAAATTTGTTTTTGTGGTTGTGCTAAACAAATGGAGATGATTTCATTAATGTGGCTGACATAAGGAAATACCCCCACAACTATCTGGTTTGTATTTGACAATCATGCCCACATGTCCATTTCAGCAGTTGCACACCGATGCTCCGAGTGCTTGCTACATGGACGGCCATCTGTTGAATAGCTCAGGTTACAGTGGCAAAAGCCTGTTAAGCCAAGTTTTAATACAAACGTTACTTTTTTCAAATGGTCGAACACAGTGAGAAAGAATGAGAATGAAAAATTACCATTTACTTGAGAGTGAAAATCCAACTTTGGTTAAATAAAGTTATGTTCTCCCCGTTGCTTTCTCTTGAAACATATCAAAAGTAACCGAGATCTGGAAAAAAGGATAGTTTCTTCCATTCACTACTCTGACAGTAAAGTGTGGACGGTAAACCGACAGAACGTGGTTTGCCTGAACAACCTTAACACAGAATGTCTGTGAAGTTCCATTGGTCAGTTATGATCTCGAATACAGGTGCTTCGACGGACATCTATTGGGAAAACTGAAGTTAGGTTGACTTTTCGATAGCTAACAAGCATGTGTTACCTTGGTGAGTGGCGAAGCCATGCGCAACTACCATAGCAGTGACATCAAACACTGTCCCACTGTATCAAATGAATCTGCTCAAGGAAAACCTCAACCAACTAAACGCAATTAGTGAGAACAACGCTCAGAGAAAATGATCATCCAGCAGCATTTGGTGAGAAATTCTGCAAACAAAAATTAACCACACCGGTGAATTTTAGGACCTTAAGAAACATCGCCTGCCTACCGTTACCTCATGACAGTAATGTGATAATCATTGTTACTGTCGGGCAAATGAGCCGGCCATTCTGTAGCTAAGTTCTTCAGGGAGAATTCGTATGAATGGAGACACTTAGGTTTCTCGAGTGAACAGTGTTATAACAACATATTCAGGTAAATAATGGATCGGTAATCTTCCGTCGACAAGATTGAGGACATTTATTACGTGCTCATTAGAGGATAGTCAATCACATAAAAATACACGGAACAGTATCTCTCTGCACTCTCAGATCTACTCAAGTGGTAAATAGAATCCTCGTTGGATGCTCAACCGATCGTCTTTTGTCTGTCTAACGCAGCCGTGTTCCAACCAGCGGTCAGTAGAAGTGTTCATAAATTCCGTTTACTGAAGTTGATTGCTTATCTGTGTTCGAACTGTATTCTGTCGGTTTAGGGGCATGCCGATGTGACAAATTTTCATTGCGGCGCTAAACCAAAGTGTTGTGGTCTAACCAGCCCATTGCAGCTATCAGATTTGGCAGTATGGCGGCCTGCTGAAAACGGAATCATCATGTGGAGGAATTGCTTTCGAATTCTCCGTGAACGCATCTATCTCTTAATTTGTCTTCTTTTTCGCGACAATGATTGGATTACGTCCGCTTGTAGACAATACCAGAACATCAGCTCGACGAGAATTATGTTTGTCAGTTCAACTGGCATTGTACGATAATCGGAGAGTAATCAATATGGTTTGGTTAATATTGGCGAAGCCCGTTGTTTTTTAAGTCCCTCCTTAATCGTAGATACTGTTTACTTTATGAGTACTTTCTGTGTTTGTTCACAGACAGCTATCCTGAAGCATGAAATACTATTTACGGTAACAAAGCCCTGAAAGAATGCGTAGCAGAAAGAATAATTCAGTTGTCTCTAACAAAAGATTTCGGCAGACCAAAAGTAATAAGACGCGTGCGAAGAAAGTTTACAGCCGCGGTTCCTGCTGGAACTGAAACTGTGCATACAATGATTCATTTGGAATGCCCACCAATATCGTTAACAACGGCACCGAACTAACCTTCGTATAGACCTTTCCACCAGTCATTAGGTCAGTGCCACTGGTTTTGAGGAACTGACTAGTCACTTCTTTAAACCGAGTGACGAGTCACACAATCTCAAACCAACAAGTTGGCATTGTTCAGATATAGCTATCAAAAGTAACTACGGGCTTATTTAATCTTGTTCGTATTCCATGATATGTCATGAATTTCGTGAGACGCTGTCACTTGCATCAGTTCTGGTAGTAGTATGGTTATCGACTCACTTAGCGGAGTGCCGTCTATTAATTTCAATTCGTTCGAGCACGTGTAATTCCGTACAAGAGTCGCCGACGCAGTGAGGTTATCCACAGGATTGATAACGTTACACTAAGTGCAATATATCATTCCCTGTATACATTTTGGGTTAAATAGTGGACGTCCATCAAAATGGTTTGACAAACTGGCCACGCCATGCGAGTTGTACGATTTTTCGCTGATTTTATTTAACGCAACTTAATGAATGTGTTGGCTACCAGGCTCTCCCTCACAGACATTTGACATTTTGTAATTGCACGCCTGGAAAAAAAGGCCTACATGAAGTGCTAGCAGAGACCGTCTTGTTAACTCCGCTAGTTTCCAGTCCATAATACCAGAATCGGTTTGTGATGGATACACATTTGATAGTATATGCCCCATGAGTACTAGCGAAATATTTTGCAAATAATCTTTTACGTGGTTGGATGTACCTTTTTCTGCTTGGAGCACAGTTTTCGAAGCACACCTAATCAAACACTACGTTTCGTTCTCGAGTTTATGGATTAGTACAGCTCCCAACCCTCAAAACGGAGTGTAACAGAGCACCGTGAACTTTTGACTGATTCAAAATGAAGCAGTATATCAGACTTCCGGATATGTATCTGAACAGAAACAAAAAGTGCGTTGTACAATTTTAGACGAAATTTCTGATTTTCTACTTCCAAAGTAACAAACTATATAGAAGTGTTAGGCTTGTGGCTGCGTGTGTGACATAAAAGTGCCTAACCCAGTCAATGCACCAAGGAAAGATTGAAATTCTCCAAGCGTTCGTAGCGCTTGGGCCACCACTGTTAGCTTACTGCTGTCGCGATTCGGATCCAATCCGTAGTTGTCAAACAAGGATACAAGGTATTGTACACTGTTTGCGTAAGAAAAGCTGAATTTCTAACATTCTGCAACTGGATATCAGAACGCCACTAAAGTAAGCACGTACGTCCATAGGCTAATAATCCGTTATCCATAGGACAGCGTCGAGTGCTTAATGTCTCCTGAAAGACTGACGGTTTTGTTTAAATGGTTTAATTATGTGTTCATCATCGTATAGACTCGTAAAGAAACAGTTAGTATAGTTTGTGAACAGGCATGGATCAGGTTCAATTGGGTGAACGTTTCACCGTCACCAACTTTGAGATATAAATTATCCGTCCTTTGTTACGCGATACAAACCTGGATTTTAAAAAAGCCAATAGTAGCATGTAAGATGTCTTGCGCNAATAATGGACAAAAATATAACGGTTGCATTCTTACCAACATAGTGAGAGGAGAGTCACTAACTATTTTTTGACGCATAAAGTGGGATTCAGTCGATGTATTGCGACAGCTTCTGCAATATTGAGAGCCTGCTTTAGTTCGAGTCTAAAGAACACTCTGAAAGCGGCTCTTGGGTCCACTGAGTGCCAGGTCCGTAAAAGGTGTTTTGTAATGGCACTGACGGCACAACCGACCCCCGAATTCAAAAGTAATTTAGGTATGTGTTCGTTGATACGTGTGCCGAGGTGTCTCCTGGTTCTCTGCTTCCACAGACACCATCAAAGGTGTGCACAATATTGGATTGGGGGGAAAGGGGCGCCACGTTCTTTTTAGGTGTATTTGGAACACGGGTAGTTTCATCCACGTAGACCAGTCGGGCGGCGTTGTGTGTTCTTGAGTGCTACATCTACACGGCGTTTGATAAGGGCTGAAACATTATCACCTTTAGAAGGAAGAGTTAGATAGGCAGGCTTGCGAGGAACAGTAATGGGTGTAACCCACGTTGATTGTGGAGTGAAGTACTTCTCAATAAACTTTTTGGGGTAACCATTTTCTATAAGAGTCTGGCGCAGTAACATCAGTTCATTTTCTAGCTCATTCTCCGTCACAATACGTCGAACTCGGTGATGAGATGCGAACGAAATGTCACTGCGCAAGACATCTTACATGCTACTATTGGCTTTTTTCAAATTTATCGATGCGAACCAATGTTTCAAACCTGGATTTTAGTTGACCCATGGTAATTACATCGAAGTGTGATTTCGCCGAAAGTCGGAATGAAACGTTAACTATTGTCCATTAAGAAAACCAGATCGTCTCAAAGATACCTTACAACTTAGGAAATTCCAGTCCACTCATGACCTGAAAGCAAAGAGTAGATGGTAGTGATTAAACTTTTTGCAAGTTACTTAAAATACCATGAATATTTCCGGTTCAGCCAAGAAAAAACATATCAGACAAGTTTATTTCTGGAGTTACTTCGTCGTGTCAAATACAACGCACACGTTGTTCTCGAACTACAACGTGCAAGCTTAACTACAGTTCCTGTTCAAAATACTGGTTGAAAATGGTTATCCAAAGCTGTTTGTTCGTAAGTGTATACAAGTAACCAGGAAGGTGAATAAAACAACTTGCAGGCAGACAGTAGAGCCGTGATTTAGTGTGACAATTGCAAATAATTATTTTGCAGCTTATCCACATGCTCAACTTACTTCCACACCACTTTCGAGACATAACACCTACAAATGCTGTATTTACGGTTCCAACTGTTCCACTGGAACAATACGGCGATTACTCGAATGCATCTGGCAACAGGAAAGTGTTTCTGTGACTGTTACCTATCTTAATGAAACAGATTGTTCAACCATTCCGGCCGATCCATTCAAGCCGCTCTATTGAGCCTGCAGGGCACAACAGAGACTATATCAATTCATCTACATCAGCTTGTAATGTGCGCCCGAAAATGGCTGACCGAAACATTGATCCTCGGGCATTCAGAACAAGGATAGAACGATTACGTAAATATCATGGTTTTATCGCGAACTATATTCAAGTCATGTGACCGGTTTTATATAAGTAGGTTTCATTAGTAAAACCAAGCGGATATTAGTCTCAGATTCCTTTTGAATAATAAGCTGAATCATCAGAATATCTTATGGATCGCGTAACGTTCGTAGGTCGTCCACCAATGCACTCTCATAGTACACTGATGTCTGAGACAAAAAGTGTCACTGATTACTCTATGAAAGTTAACCACTTGCTGTAAACAACTTCTTTTTAACATATTTAAATTATTAAGCTGCACCGTGAACGACGTGTTCCGCTTGAACTTCACACGTGTCCAGATTTGTAATTGCTTACTCGGCTTAGTTAAATGCATGTGTGATTACGTTGAAACTGGCTGCTGGCGTATGTCCCAAATGATTATCGGCATGAGGTCGATTGTGGTTCGCTGAACCACAGCATACAGGAGGAGTGATCCTGGTCGCTGTATACCGGTCACATTTCAGATCACATGGAATAATTCACCCGTTTCAGTTGTTTTAACTTCTTTGAAGTTTTTTCAACTTGACTATCACTCACATTTGATTGCAGCCATCGAATTCAGATAGACTTTCAGCCAGCTTCTTTCTTTGAAGTTATTACTTAAACTGTAAGCCTCGAGGCAAACAAGAAAATAATGACCAAGTCTACCTCGACAATTGCAGACTGCCTTCACATGACAACCATTTTAGAAAAATCCTTGCACAGATCCACATCCGTACAATTATACAGCTCCCTGTCTTGTGTACTGGCTCTTTCCAAAGAAACTGATGCGGTGACCTACTGAACACCTTGTAGCTGAATGGGAGTTGACATCAGACAAACTGCTTTGCCACAATTGTTTTCTAACAGGTAAGAGCGTACGACTTATCGCTTGTTAGCTTCGTGTACTCTTCGGGCGGCTGGTTTCCCTAACCTGAGTGTAAAGGGAATTGACGGGTGGTCAGCGGATTCCAACCATTCCTTCCAAACTGTATGACGATGTCATAAACACAGTATGGGAGATTTTGGAGAATAAGCTGAACAAAACATATAATCTTCCACCGGTATGTTCGTTCAACTTGTAGGATTTGGTACTGCCGAAGAGCTTCTTTTTAATAAACACCAGCCAACACGAAGTGGTTTGGTATACATATCGGACCACAGGTGTACGCTCAGTTGGTTACGTGAAATGCTTCATAGGCTAACTCCTGTATTCCCAGGTATGATTTTGTGTTGTACATATGACCAAGCCGGTCAGCTCGGGAAGACAGGCAAGTTTCTTGAATGATTGCTACACTGCGCTGACAACAGAAAGCCATGGAGAGAATGGATCGATAAATTCTGTCGCCAGACTTACGAACAATCATTCCGCGTTTTTTAGTGGATAATCAACCACATGCAAGCGTGCTAAATAGGGTGACTGCTGTCAAAATCACAACCACTTTGTTGTAAACTTGTCCCAAGGCTACCACAATACCGACATTGTGTGTAGCCTGATTGGTCGTGCTACATAGCACCACTCGAGGCCCACCATCATTGCCGAGATCACCGCTAACTAGTCTTGGATAACCCGTGAATTTTCTTGTAAATACCGGGCCAATACATGAATAAAACCAACTGATAGTTACACAGTCTGTCCTACGAAACGCACAAGGGCACTTTCACACCTCCCCCTGTCAGAATGTGACAACAGATCACAAATAGCCGTCATCATTGATCGTTGAACACTTTTTTTCATTTCGGTCTCACTTAGGTCCGGTGCATGCATTTCAGGTGAATCGATCAATTGACAAATGCACATTTATGGGATTAGCTCAGGCCGTGGTCTGCAACCAATGGGAACTAGTCGTACATGCTTAGAAACATTTGCGCATCAGCCCAGTATTGTTTTGGCAACAGGTGTTCATTGTTGTTTCTCAACGTCAACCGAATCATATTGCAAATTACGTCACCAAATGAGGTCAGATACCGCGAAAGGTACTAGGAGAATAGCTTGTTCTGATCACTATCTGACATCTTGGTTTAATTTCTGCACCTGGGAAATCGTTTTCCTCCCAATTAAGTCTCAAAATTCGCGAAGTTACAAACTTCAGTGATTGCTTTTCATTTGGATAAGTTTTGTTAACGTACTACACGTTTTAGACGATAATAAAATATAAGTTTCAACCGGATCACACACAGGCATGTAACCCGAATAAATTTTCCAAACCTCAACCTGAATTCAAGTGTTTGGTCACAAGTTACCCTGAACTGATCGCTGAAGGCAATTGTGAATACACTGGTCTTCGCAAACTGTTAACACAGCAAACGAAAATGAATTGTCATGGATCAGTTAGACAGTGTGTTGAATGTAAGTGAACCCAATCGTTTCATTTTTCCGATAAGTACGTAAAACACGAAACCGATCACTTCAGACAACAAGGCATAGATTTCGCTCTAACTAGACCTCGTTATTTGACTACCTTACTTCTAGTGAATTGCTTCGAAGGTTTCATCAGAGTTACACTTCATTTCTTTTCTCCATCTCAAGTCTATGCGAACAAGTGAAAACAGTTCTCACAGGCCAAGTGGAGTCACCACATTCCTAACAATTCCCTCTGTATAAAATACTTATAACAGTCTAGTTCTTACCATCGCAGCGTTCTACACTTGGAAAACCGTGAGTTCGCGTTGACCTATTTAATTTTGACTCGTTGTGATACGAGGGCCTCCATAAACATACCTCCTGATCTTGAGTTTCCAGTCATCCCTTCCTATGGGAGTGCGTGAATGCAACAGTGAGTACTGTCTCACCCTCAAGAACATCAGTAATCAGACCGTTAATACCCATGGGCATGGCTGAACATCATGCAAGCATAGTACCTCACAAGTCACTCTTGGAATCCAGCATCGTTTGACTTGGACCAGAGTCGGGCTACAAATCCTGCGATCTACCTGTTGGTCAAAAATTGTAATCGCAATGTTTTGCAGTACCGTGTCGTGACGCACCCAACAATTTAGTATGAATTGCACCGACCACATAATCCATGCTTTCACACGCGTATACCAATTGACTAAGCACTCATTCAGAGTGAATAGGCAAGTTGGTATTGTTGTAGACTTCTCTGTAGACGTCAGCCATATGAGAAATGGTAACCACTAGTCAATCGTTTGGCCAATAAGTCTTCTTCGTCTCCACGTATGAGCTTCACTCGTTCATCCGACGAACACAATCCCATCCATCTGAAGGAGCTGACCCACAAACATTACAAAGCGTACTGCTGTATCACGGTTCAACTTCAAGAATTTGGATCACTGACATAAATATTCACACAATACACACCAGTGATAGTTCCATCCGTGTACAAACTACCATCCAGTACTACGAGAGCAGGGAGTTTGTTTTCGTAAAACATACCGTCAGCTTTTGGAGCTGAAAAGATTCGCTGCATGCAGGCTCACTTCGGAGGCTGATGTTCGTGAAGTCGGATGAACGAAGGATGAGAGTATGTAAGGAATGATGACGGAATGAACCACCAGTTTTAATCAAATATTGTTTAAACGAATGTTACGGAGACGGCTATGGTAACAACAGATTGGTACAGTAACTCCGAGAGACTGGGTACTCAGTTAGTCCAAGAGAAGAAAGTGCGTTTTATGTGAAATGTCTCCTTGTATCCGAGGTAGCCGGGCGGTTCAAAACACCTCACCTCTTGTTGTTCAGTGGTATGATTCTGTAAACTAACGTTTGTTCTCTGAACAAACTGAAACAAGCTGCATACGCTTCAGTTTGTCTTACACTGAAGTAAACCCAATCCACAACGCAAAGTACGCGAGATGAAATGAAACCGACAATTATTTTGCACTTTCTCAAACACACAGAGTTAGCTGTGTCGTTGACGTCGACACCGAAACAGCTATGCCAAAAACACTACGGTCAAGAAAGTGTACTGATCTTTCTTTTGTCGCACGTGCTAGGCCATCCTAATGGTCGTCAAGTTCGTTGCCAATGCTAAGATCTGACCTTCACCCCGTATTCTGACCGACCAATGCCACGCCTTAGTTCGCTACTTTGGCATTTGACTGTCAATTATTCAATCGGTTTGTGTCACCCTGTACAGTATGGTCGAACCAGTTGGCGTATGCTCTGCCTTGTTAGCGTTCTTGACAATGATTTCATCTCTGTAAAGCGCAGTATGGAGTAATCCATTCACAACGACAAACGCAACTCATGTGACAAAAACACTGGACATCCAGCTAGTCTCATGGCATAAGTGGTGAGTATTTAAGAAAAAAAAAAGACCGCAATATGTCCACCAGAGTGTTTGAGTGAAGTATGCCAATAGGTTAGCCCCCAACCTGAGATTGTACATATCCTTGTTGTCTGCAACTTACCAAAACTACCTGGTGCCGCTAGAACGATAATTAATCTGTTGACTGTACTCTCATTGAGTCTATCGATATCAGCATAAAATGGCAATTCTGAGTTGGGCTGCTTAGCTGATGAAAAGAAACACTAAACAAGTAGTTCGATTCCACTGTAATGTCTTCTGTCTTCAGACCGTTGGTGGTCCAATTTCCTGTTAAAGACAAACTGGACTCGTCCTGGACTTGAAAGATCACCCTATTTGTTAGCTTTACTCCAGGACACCCATTAAGTCACGACAGTAATCTGTCTGTAGTCACATTCTGCACTACTAACTGAGTCAGAATTTAATCACACAAGTAGGCAAGCCGGTTGGTTGTATCTATGTTTTGACAACCAATGAATAATCAGATTTAAACTGGAACGGTCCTAAAAATCGTGGAGGTTCATACAATGAAATTCCAGAACAATAAAGAAGGACAAAAAGTCTTACTAACCTTGACCAAGTGTAGTTCGATGACAGGGTGAGTTGCACATATAACGAGGCTGATCAGGATAGGGTACACAGGTGAATTGGGTTTATCGAACAATCGTGTTACTGGACACAAGCACTTAGCTGCTCCTCATTAGGATAAGCTAGTGACCCTTACATGACAACTGTTCTTAACTCCTAGGTTGACAGAAGAGTATATAGCGTGATACAAAGCTCGCTTCTTCTCGTCAACATCTTTAGCATCTCTAGGCTCCATCGAAGACATCCGCAACCACCTTCACCTCCACAGAGTTGTAACCGGACCAGGTATGTAATCAAGGCACCTGACTATAATAGGCAACAGCCAAAACGTCTATTCTACTGCTGATGCTGATGATTGGGTTTATCATCAATATATTAGCTTTGACGAGACCACTGACCCTTTTATACGGTTTGGTGTGCATTAATCGACTCGGATTGTCCAAATCATAACGGACCAATCCAAACCTTTGTGGGAACGTAAACGCTAGTTTTTGATATGATTAACGTTCAGGATAAATAATCTAAATCTCCGATTGTTCAATGAGCTTCTATTCTTAATGGAAGGTTCAAAAGTATGGCTGAGCAAGATATTTGTATGGTACTACAGCAGAAAATGGTTACTTTTGCATGTATCCGAAGATTTAACTCATTCCGCGTTATCTTACTCGAGAAACTTCAGTCGGAAATTACCACAGCGTCGAAGAAAGATAGTTTGTCACTGAGCCTGTCAATAAGTGCGTGGGAAGTCGTACTAGACACGAGGCCGTTTCTGATTTCATGTGCCGACTGAAGTCAATCTATGTGAATATCTCATTGACTTTTTCTTTGAGTAACGACCTATGTCTCCGCCGCTAAAGTTCACATCAAGGACAGGTGAAAGATAGTGTGAGTTTTTATCAACCTACAAAAATTAAACATTTAAAAGGATTGCTGGATGCAGGCGTGATCTTCAAACAGAAGTACGCCGTCCCAAAATAAAGACATTTAAATGTCAAACAATTTCAAGTAAGTACCGTAGTTTGATAGACAAATCTTCTGGAACCATTCATGAAACACCTTTTTAGGACTCAAGTGGATCCGGTTTCTCCAGAAAGAAACTGCATGGTAGTTTTGTCGGAGTAACCCCATCTAGTTTGAGAATTGACAACGAGACGGATTGGTAGAGACACGAGTTCATTCATGAACAATCTTTACACTGCACTTTGCTAAACTGATCTTATTTAACATGAAGTAAGAATCTAACTGAAGATCTTTCCCATCCAACTAAACGATAGGTCCTGGATTCTAAACACGCTGGTGACATTTTGCCTCAGAGAAGGTTAATTCTGAGTGATGTAATGTTAATCGATGTTTTTCCCTGTCTTTCAGTCCCCATCCCTCGTGAATGTGATTGCAAGTGTGAGAAAAGACCAAGCCGGGGGAGCGATTGCTGTAACACTGAGTAGCATATTTTAATATCATTGGGGAATTTAGTCGAAGCCGAAAGCGGATAGATTACGGACTACTGGACAAATTGAATGAGCCATTACCGATGGAAACCGTTCACAGGGACGAGCAATAAGGGATAAAATTCACAACACAATAAGTTAGCTAAACGTAATAAACCATGATGATTAGACGAAGAACTCGTTGCGTTATGGGCTAAAATTCTCGTTTATAAACATAAGCACAAGAGCAGCGTGCAAACATACGGGCTGGACAAAAATGGTCTAGCTCCACTGAATGACTTTCTGCCATACTCTCATTATTTCAGTATACTTGAACTCGCTGATCACTGCGTGATCTTAATGTCATCACCACAACAGGTTGCAAGTATTTGTTATTGAATAATACACCACCCTGTATCAGACGTTGATATTCTAAGATACCATACACAATCTCAATGAAACACAAGTGTTAATCATACCGACTGTTTCTGCTGACTATTCTCACACAAATAGGTCAGGTTACCACAAACTAAATGTCTTGCCGCCACCTCTGGGAATATCACCTTCCGGAGAGAAATACTCATACCCTCGAAACAAACGGTTTTTCTTAAAGACAGCACCACACCAATCTTCCAGAATTGTTGCCAATACTAAGGAGGTTTAGCCAAATACCACCCAAGTCCAAACGAGGTTTATCACGCAGATGTATGTCCATCAAGTAGCCATCACACATGCATATATATATATATCCTGAAGACATTATAATGACAGACCAATCGCTTTAACGGGATAACATTCGACCCACACCTTAGTGAGAAGCTTTCGTAGGCTGATTCATCTGATACTTGCGTAGGTACAGTGACTCGACATCCTCAACAACATACGATGACTGAAGTTGAATGAGGAATTTAAAGTATTGTTCTATATTCTCTCGCCGTTCACCTGCCTCCTGTAAAAACTGGTGGTAAACGCAATGACCGGTGTGCTGTGAAACAATGTGTAAGCGCAAGAACACACCAAAATGTCTATAGCTATCGTCAAACATCCGGATGATCTTTGTGCGGAATAAGTGTCTACAATTTAAAGACACAATATATCGATAAAAACAAGAGAACCAAATGGAATCATCATTATCAGAACCGCTTACCGTAGCTTACATACAATTTTTTGAAGGAACTGCGTTCCAAGAAAGACTTGAGTGATACACTTGTTCCCATTAAGCGTGTGGAGATCGAAAGTTTCCATGAGGCCATCGATAACGTGGATATTAACTCTGCAGTGAAATTCTTCTAGAAGTATTGCCACCGAAACACCGACCAAGCTTTTAAGAGTCAACCGCAATGATCACTACGCCAACGACCTCACGTTAGGTAGAACAAATTCATCATACGTTAGTGTTCAACAATGTTCACTTGTGAGTAATGCTCTGGCTGTCCGATCACCTCAAAAAGAGACATAGTAACTGTTCTGTTAACTCTAATAGATGACCGTTTGACTAGGACCTCTCTCTAAGTTGAAATTACAAAAATCCCTAACTTGTTGAGCAGCACTTTGATTACTGATGAGTATTAGAAGATTTTGGTTTTCATATGAATTGAACATCAAACACAGCAGCTGTCCAAACGGTTGGTCAACCTGAGTATTCATCATAGCCGAATGAGGCTGAGCCTTCACATACGACAGTTCAACCTTGCCTAAATTGAGGTGATTAGTGCAATTATCAACGCGCTGTTCTGATAACGGCATGTTTCCTGGTGGTGGTTATACGAGTCAGTCTACAGGGATGTCAACACAGGAGCAAAATAAAACGGTTCAGGTCAGCAGGAAAACTACACAGTTGTAACCATGTAACCTTGAAGGTCTCCACTTTTGGATTGGCAATCAGTATGGAAGATAACATACTCGGCGCAAATTTCTACGATATTGTGTAGACTGCTCGAATTACAACTGTATGTCTGTATCAAACTGCCAGTAACACACGATGTACTTTACACGAGAGGGTCTTTTCAAGTGAACCAGAGAAGCTGTCCAGTACATCTGTATGGTTGGCCAGAATGCAGATGACCTGTTTTCAATCTCGTTGTGATTACCTACGAAGCAGTTTGTGCATACAAACATGCTGCTGTGTGTACCACATCTAAAAATGGCACTTTACTCATTGCAAGAAAAAGCACAGAAGGAGAATACGTCGTCATTCTACTGTGATCAAGGGTATGAGTGTCGTTTTGTTTACCCCTCCCCCTTCTCAAGTTTATGAAGCGATCCCCCAAAAATAATTCCCTTTAAACAGCACTAATGGGAACTGTTGGATGCATCGAGAGAAGTATACGCAGCCTTGATAAGTGAATCAACGCACAGTGTGACGAACTAACTTCACCAAAAAACAAATACTGCCCTTTTGTTCCACTAATTATAGACAATACAGACAATAGAAACTCACTTGCGAACATTATTGCGTACAAAACAGATACAGCACCTTCACTGATAAGCCGTTACCGCAAATTAATCGATATGCTGCGACAGACTTTACCCAACACACAATTCGCTGTGGTATTCACAGACAGTCAAAAATAACGGTTCTGCCTCAATTACAGCCAAATATCGTTACTATCTTGATAAGCAGCACAGTTTCCCTTGCTTCAAATCATCTGCTGTTACCACAGGTACGTGTTCAAAACGACGAAAACTTCCATCGCGTGTTATCGCATGTAAATATTAGATGTCCCTTGGAAAGAATGTCCTTGAAGCCATATTGTACCTTCTTTAAGGCATTAGGGAAAATTGTCCAAGAACCGAATGATTCATTCAGTAAAGAGACACGAGGTACAGTTTTATTCATCAGTTAGTTACAAATTTAAAATAACTAGTTTGCACACTCGGAGAAGTTAGTTAAATCTCATTTGAATCAGCTCGATTGTCTAGACGTTACTGTGCAACCCAGTCCTAGTTTAATGCAATAATGCCGTCTAAATTCTAATTCTACCCGTTTGACAAACTGAATCGGACGCAGACAAAATCGAACAAGGGGTTCCAATTGGGTTGCCTGAAGACAAGTCCGTCGGAGTTGAAAAATAGCTCACTATACAGCTTCTAGAATGATTGACAAGTCCTGCCCTGATCATTAGTGGGAAGAAACTGTGCAGGTGTGGTAACAAAGTGGCGCTGAACTTTTGTCCCTGTCCAAGTGTAATGTTGTGAATTGTGGTCTAAAAAGAAAGTCCATGAACTATATCTGGATTTCGGGTGATGTTCAGAACTGGCCTGATCCGCTTTTCATCATGTGGTTCAATATAGCGTGACTTCACCTTAGTCGTCCTAATTATATCTAGACGTTGGACCAAATTTCGCTTCACCACGGAACTGAGATCACTGTCTAGTGACACTTACCGTAAATACCCCGACAACCAGCAGAAGTATAAACTATCAGCCAGACTATATATTGGGTTCCTTTCGGAACATGGCAGTGTTCACATTTCTTCAACAATCTGCTTTTTTGCCTTATTTAGTACACACAGGAAAGTGATCAGCCAATCGCAAAGCAGCTTCACTAGCCCATCCCTTGAAAGAGGTCAAGTGCTCTTTGGGCATAATGCTTCTGTTGAATTATGAACTTCAGTGAGTCATATAACACAACGGCTGAGTTCCCGGCAAGACCAACTAGGCCGGCGAAATCAGTCGTAATGCAAAGCTTTCATCAGTGTGGTTCGTGAAACCCTGTAGGTCAGAAGTTACTATCAAATGCTTTGTGCACAAGAGTGGATGAAGTAACCCATCAGCTCGCTGTGATGTTGATGACGTAATATTCAGTGTGTGAATGTATACGTGTCCATAGCCAGTTCATCTCTTTTTATCTGCTGTATATAACCTGTATGTTTTACGACTAGTGAAAGCAGACGAAATGTTAGCACATCAAAACATGTCTTTTTTCCTCATTAACGAAGTTACTAAAAAGAAACCGAATGTTCCACGTGTTGAAACCGGATCAGCAGATGATGATGTTATTTAGTTTTTTAAGGTTTTAGTATCAAATAAAGAAGGATGCGTGAATTTTCCTTCAGTGACTACACTCCACATTTGTAGATTGCTGCGCCTGGTTGCCGTTTTACAATTTCCCTTTCGTTAACCTTGAATTCTAAGACTAACGAAAGCATCGATCCAAGTGTGCACGGTCTCCTCAAATCAACTCGGAAATTGGTATAATTCTGTGAGGTGTGAATTTGGATATCAGCCTACCAACCTGTATCAGATTACTTCAAATGGAAAGACATAGGTTGCATGAAACTAACCAGTGACATTGGTCTGTGAATTTGCATCAGAAGTGGTCTTCTTAAACGATTGTTTGATAGAACAATAACAGTTTCTTACCGCAGTTGAGATTTCATTCTAATTTGAGGTGCGATCGGTTTTCTTCTCCAATAAACCTCTAGTGAAACAAAACAGTATGGCAGAGAAGTCAGATCAACATAGATCAACATTGATAGCATCCCAATCTCCCGATAAGTCATTTCCAGCGGCTTAGTTGGGCCCAAAGAATGAACCCAACAGTCTATTCACCGGCCTAAAAATACCAGCACATCGTAGAGGGTGATAACGAAGGACGACTGACTGTCCCAATAATAAGTGCACACACTATTATGGTTCTCATAAGAATGGATTTTCATATTAGTACAACGGTTAAGGTGTGATGCTGCTCACACACGGATATCTCGAAACATTTGTCAACATTCACAACTAGAAAAAACCGCCCAAGACTGCACCGCACACGGTAAATAAAAATTAACTCTTCCTGTGCCTACCCCTCAAGGGTTATCACATCGTGAATGATGAAGATCACAACTCATAGTGTACTATGACTTGTACACATCATGAGACTGGATTGCGATTGCTTCTTGTAATTGGGAATGTTAAGCGTGTAATTCACAATAGTTATCAATGAAAATGTTAATTTTCTTGCATAATTTTTCATTTTATTTCAAATAGAAAGGACATCTCTATTTGCAAAACAAATCGATGTCTATAACAAAGAATGACCTAACATGAAATCACTCAAGGCGCACTCAAAACGAAGCTAATAAACCGAAATCTCTCTCCGTTCATTACGAGGCACATCAGGGAAATAAGTCACGTTACCGATCCAAATAACCAGTTTGACGTGTTGCTACGTAAACCGAATCGAACTACTGTTAACAGGTACTCACCGCTACGCATTGTACATGAACCAACAACTGAATCAAGAGAATGATGATAGTCCATCCTTTAATGTAATGGACGCAAAAAAGAAAGTATTTTCCCAAAACGTTTAGATGTTCAAAACAACCGAATAACCAATTTATTTTGATAAACACTTTGATGAACCACTTGTGGGCTTAAGGTCATTGGTAGTTAGACCGGCAAACACAACTCAACACAAGGATGAATTCAATTACGATGTGTCCGCATAAAATACGATAGTGGAAATTTGAAACTAGTTTTTTGAGGGCAGATGAGACGAATTGGATCGAAAGTAGTGCGATATTCTTGTCCGTTTCTTTGCCGTCTCTATCGGTACTAATCCGAAAATTATTAAATTATTCTACAACCACGTGTTTATTCACATCAACAGAAGAAAGAAAACTAACGAACACTCTATTGGTTAACCAAAACATTTATCTGCTGAACTACCGAAAGAACAATAGA
Source organism: Paragonimus westermani (assembly GCA_008508345.1). NCBI lineage: Eukaryota > Metazoa > Platyhelminthes > Trematoda > Plagiorchiida > Troglotrematidae > Paragonimus > Paragonimus westermani. The sequence goes on along the minus strand of QNGE01004929.1, from coordinate 31,698 downwards.
TAACTTTATATGCTTCATAACTAGAGACGTTTTGATTTTTGAAATTAGCCCTCAGAAGCACCCAGATTATTTTATAATTCTTAATTCCTTCTGAAGCTTTTGCGCTACTAAGCGGGTACTATGTAACAGTTGTCATTTCTGCTGGCAACGGAACATTTTTCAAAACCGTACATAATTACTGAAGCCTGTGCGGTAGGTTTGTTGAAAAAGTGTTTTCCGATTTGATCTGCTGATATGTCGTATTACCGTTTCTATGGAAAATGTCGGTCGAAAATCCGCAGTATATATTTCGGTTTTTCTTCAGATGAAAACTGTTACAAATCACCGCCTAAATGATAAAATAACTTCAACCTACCCTTTTAATTTCTGCGACTGCAGGATTTGTTATGTGGGTGACATACAAAGTACTCTGCAGGATTTTGCCAAAACAGTTCATTTAGAAGTGTTCGGAGAAGTATATTTCCAACCAGAAGATCAAAGTTTCTTATAGATTTACGCTTCCACCTATACAGGGATAAGTCGAAGAATTTACAATCTGTGATATATTTATGGAATAAACGAATCGAGAGAGGCCATAGATTTTAAGGACTTTGTAAATAAATGCGAATACCATTCACCACACAACTGCTCTGGTGCATGAAATTTCCCGAGTATATTTTGTATACTACACACGAATGAGGAGAAACAGAACGTAATTAAGCGATATGCAAAAAAAATAATATTCGACAATTAGAAGAAGGTTTACTAACAATTAACAGAGGAGGTAGTAAATATATTTTAAACACCAGTCACAATTGATCGCAGTTATCACAATCTTACAGACTTTTAGCAAGTTCTGTTCGAAAAGAAGTACGAGACTCTTGTTTCGCTCTGGCTGTGGCTCATTTCGGCCTTTATCCGTTACTCTGGAAGCCTGTATAACGCAGCAATGTAGAAACAGTATGAGAAAATAAACAAGCTCTAAACTCGAACGTTTGAAACTTGTACCGAATTGACCTTAGTTAATGCGACAGAGTTGTTGCTGGCCATGTAATAACAAACGTCATTCAATAAGGTGAATATGTACATTTACTGATCGTTAATTAAAGGAAACGCAGTAAAAAATATATCGATAACCTTTAGAATCAACGATTATTGTGTTGCACAGAGATATGCTAAGGACATGTGTTTAGATGCGGTTTCACACCGAATAATTTTGTGTGCGGTTGTACGAAGCAAAAATTCAGCTGTACACGAGTACTAGATTTTACTAGGGAATTTCTATCAGTAGTTACGCCACGAGATTATTTGTAAACTTCACACACACGTTATCCAAACTGACGAATTCTAACAATAAGTTCAACGAAGGTTTACAAAGTAATACGTACAAATACACAACAGCTGAAATGTGTAATGTAGCTTCAGTTTCCGCCGAAAATAAAATGCATCTGGACGTATGTGTAAGTGAATGTAAATTAACAACAGATTTTTTTGAATTTACTCCAGGCCAGTAAGGAACTGGCGAGATGATTTCCCTAACTAAGAATCTACAAGGCTTCTGCACCTTATAACTCAGTTTTTCTGCTTCATTCGTTCAGCAACTCTAGCAGCAGTAGTTTTGATTTAATAATCGGTGATTGTGAACTGCCTGTCACATTATCTCGAACTGCTGCAGCAGCAGCAGCAGCAGCAGCAGCAGCAGCAGCAGNACCATTATAAGTTTCTGAAGAATAATCAACACAATATTTGAGCAGGGCCCTCTAAAAGGGTATTGCTGCTTTCGTTATTTGGGTTTGCACACTCCACCATAACGCCAACGACATTATTGGACGAAAGATAAACATGGTCACCGCTTGAACATGCACAGAAAACTGTTTATATATCAGCAACGTGGTCGTTGGCCATTAACGCTACCTAATCAGAGCACTACAAAGAAGCAATGCACGAGATCAGCTGCTGGATATTTAGTTAGTGTAAAGGACAAGTTACTCCAAACGTGTCAGCAGGATAATTGATTGTGCTTACATTTATGTGCATGCGTACCCGTGGCCTGGCGTGTAGCACGGATCGAAGATAAGTCAGGAACAAGTTGTTGATTCACATCTACCGATCACCTCAGCTGACCCGGACAACGCTGAAAACTGGATGTTAAACGACTAATTTGTGAGACAGGAATGGCGTTTCAGAGTATAGTTGCCGTTCGTCACAAAGACGCTCCCACAACTAGCATCCCTGACGGTATTTGGCAAAATCTCAACCATGTCAGGTTGATCAGAGGGGAGCAGCCAGACAGTAGGCTGGGGCGTTCGTTATGGTTGATGACCACGTGTTGTGGTATGGTTCAGTTTGATGTTTGTTCTTGTTTAGTCCGGTTTTGTGTCTATGACTTGTTTGTTTCTGCAAGGTTAATTGTCTTAATGTGTGTTGGCTTTATATATGTGTAACTCGTGAACATGTGCGCAGCTGTTGCCACCAGGTGGCTGTTATTACTCGTTTATCTTGCGGTTCTGTGTTCATATGCGTGTGTCACCCGCTGCCTTGCGGTACAGGCTTTTGAGTTAAAGGTCTTGATTGAGAGCCCTGATCACTCTTCTGTCTATGTATGGGTGTCCTGGCAATATCCAGAGCTCATATAAACCATAATTACACAACGTAAACGAAATACCATACAATTTCGGCCATTGCGCGGGATAAAACGGGTCGCCCTGCATGCTGTTTGCGGCAGGGTGAATAGGCGGAAATATGCTACTGTCAAACCCTCCTCCCCCCTCTCATCTAACGATCTATTCAGCAGGAATTTTAGAGAGGACAGTGTTTACGCAAGTCATAGTAACAACCTGAGACAAGCCCGAGGAATCAAGACGCTCTTTGTTGGAACATGGAATGTGTGCATACTGCTGGACTAATGTAGCACCATCGGACGGTCAGAGCGCGGTGCTGTACTCGTCGTCATGGCTCTGAGCCTCTATGGTGCGGACGTAGCAGCCTTGCGTGAGGCAAGGTTTGTAGATCAACGCAAACCCCTAGAAGCAGGTGTCGGGCACAACTTCTACCGGATAGGTTACTCGGCAGACGGCGCTCGGGAGCATGGTGGCTGTTTCGCAGTCGATGACTGCATCAATGCTCTGATGATAGGTGGACCGCAGGGCACTAGTCTTCGAATCCTATCTGTGCACCTGCTTCCTGATCGAGGTAAGTCTGTCACATTTGTTAGTGTTTATGGTTCAGCTATGTGACACACTGATGATACAAACGACCATTTATGTGATCAGCTGTCCGCCACAATCCGGTCGACACTGGTGAGTGACCGACTGTTCGTTCTGGCTGACTTGAACATTGGAGTCGAGCATAACTCGGTAGCCCAGCTGGGAGTCCTCGAACCGCACGACATTGGTTCGGTCAACGAGAGCGGTGATCTTCTGCTCCGTCTGTGTGCTACCCATGAGTTGACCATCACAAACACCCGATTCCAGCTGGATATGAGCGACATCGCGAGGTGGACCCTATCACGAAGCGGCTATCATCATTTGCTCTATTACGTGTTTGTGCGGCAGCGTGACATTCGTGAAGTGCATATCACGTGATTAGTGCGTGGTTCTGAGTGTAGCACAGACCGTAGGCTGGTCAGAACGGGGTTGTTTAGTCGTGTCTGCGAGCCTGTTCATCGTAGATCATCCGGACAAAGATAAAAGTTGGATGTCAAATGATTGGGGAATTCCAAGACAAGGATTACTTTGCAATGTGCAGTTGCCGCTCGTCTGCAAGATGCTCCTGTATTCACCATCTGTGAGTATATGGGACAGCATTTCAAAGGACAGATCACGACAGCAGCCACCGAGACGATCGGTGTCGAACTATAGAAACGTCCAAACTGTTTCGATGAGAGCAATGCGGATATTTCCAGCTTGATACGAGACGTACGACTTTCTGCCACTTGCGTAGCAACAAATTTTTCTGTTGGCCATGAGTTACGAGCTTGCGTGACAAAGGTTATTACTGCTTTCGGATGTCTTGAATGACGTGTCTGAAAGAACCACAGTCCGAAGATGGCCACTAGGCTCTGTGTCTACCGCATAATGTTGCTGTCCACACCGCTGTACGTCAGTGAAACTGTATCAACGGAATGCGCGTTATCTGATCGGTTTTAATTTGCAGTGTTCAAGACGCATCTTGGATACTGGGTGATCGAACCTTATTCCGAACACCGAGGTGCTGCGACGAGCGGATACGGACGGAATGGATGTCATGATGATTTTAAATCAGCCTAGTTGACCGGGTCACGTCCACCGACTGGATGATGACCGTATTCCAAAGTGGCTACCGTACGGACAAGTGAAATCACGTAATCGAAAACCTGGTGGTCAAAAGCGGAGATATCAAGATGTCATCCGGGTAAGTCTGTCCCATTTTAGCATCGATTTTAGATGTTGGAGAGATTTAGCAATGAACCGGTCGGGCGTCCGCAAATTCAATAAGCAGCCACAGTGCAGCCATGAACGGAAGCGCGTTGTACGTAAGGAAACCATCGGCGCCATAGGTTGTACTGATGTATATTTTGTTTCCCCCCCCTGTATCCTCCATAGAGTGCACTTAAATGTATTCCTTTATCGAACCACTTCTTGCATTACAATCTCGACATTTTTCCTACCAGCTTAGATCTTAGCATTAGAGTCTCTCCCTCTGCTTATTTCTCTAGAGGCGGAGGTCTGAATTTTGAGGTAGCTGACCTCTTGGCTAACCAGCATTCGTTGACTGGACACAAAGTCCTCATTCACACATTTACTGGTCTTATACTTTCCGGTTTACGTTGGACACGTGGTGTGTGAATGGAGCCATAAGTGGTGCAGCGTAAGCGGTCTGTGGTGATGTTGGTGCGCAGACGTCCTTTAACCTGGTAACTTTGACAGGCTAGTCGGGAGATGGACGCTGATAACCAGTATGGTGTGCGGGATTCCAATTTAACAGAGCGATGAATGAGCACGCGAGAAAAAAACTAATGAGACAGCTTACTGTTTTAGATTTGTATGTGATTACTTAGAGGTTTGAACGACAACCGTAAACCGGACAAGACGAGACCACTGATGAGTGGCTATTTCACACTTGTGTATTCAGTGGCTTCGCAGTTCATGTCGATTGACTGAACTACCAATTAGTGAAGAACATTTGACGGAATGAAAAGATTGACTCATCAATGAAAATGGCTACTTGGTTTTTTCTTTGCAACATATGGACGCACCTACTCGCTTGTTTGGACCAAAAGACCTGAATAATTACGTTTCATTCTGCCTCGAACTCAAATTCCGACTACTCCAACGAACCCTTGTAGTATGAAGGTTCCTATTATCTCCTGATCCTACAAACAGTTCACAAGCACAAAGAGTGAAATAGGCAACACCAAAAACAGTGATCTACAGCCTAGTTTACGTAATCCGCCATCATTCACATTGTACTGAGTGCCTGATTCCAAGGAACAGACTTAGGTAAAATCCGTTTCTCACGGCCTGCACCTAACGGTCACAGTGCTGACTAGAAGCTAAGGCTTTTATTCTGACTGCGGCACTCCTTATGCCACAAGGTACAGAAGTCTGGAAACTTGTTTAATTTCACCGAACTTTCCACAATCACTACTACTACCCATTCCAGTTCTCCGTCCTCTGCATCTCAGTAAGCTACCAAAAATTTACGGAGGATGGCTCTGAAGTAGCATGCACAGTTCTGGACTGTACACTCAGTCAGTCTTGGCACGCCTTTGATGTACGATGAAGGTAGTTCTTGCAGAAGCTTCGACAGAGTCAAGTCTGAAATGACCGTTTCTGTAGATGAACAGTCAGTCAGTCTTGATCGTACCGTTAATGTCAACTGTTTGTTAGAAAACCAACATAACTTGAGCCAGTACACTCAGCTACAAAGCACTAGCAATGAAGGTGTACTTATAAGCCTTGAGTTGCGCAATCGTACCTACACCAGCCAGACTGGTTTCATCTTCATAAACTCATCGGGGTTCATTCACAGCAGCGAGTTTCTCAATCTGAACTACATTATGCTGTGTTAAAAAAGCTGAACTTGTTCCGTTCTCAGCTATGTCTGTGAAGTCATGACTCCCGTAAGAAATTACGTCGATTGAGTTGCCATCTGCATATACAGGCTGCCATGGAGCAGGGACCTAATTAGGTCCAGTGATCAGGACGGCCAGATTTTGTGTGTTGTAAAGGTGGCTCAGTCGTAGCAACTTCGCCCATATCTCGTTCCCATAGTATGTTGGGCTAGCTTCTCAAACTCGTTTCATCCTGACACAAACACTTAGTATACGATAACCCTCGAGCGCTGTCGCTAACAGAAACATTAAAAACTAAACTGAACAACGATTCGATAAGGCAGGGTTGTTCTCAAGTACACACCTAAAGAATATGCGATGCTATGAGACTTGGGCGAATAATAAATCCAGCCTGCATCGTCAGTCTCATAGGTGAGATCTCATGAACGTGACTAAATTTCAGCATCCCATTTGGTCGAGCAGACCGGTCTCGAGGGAAGATCGCTGAGTGGGCTGTCCGAATGCTGGTCGCCTCTTATTTATGTTAGCCGGAAGGTTTGGAATGAACTCTTGCAGAAGACAGTAGTTAAGTCATCCTTGGTCGATGTAAACAGAGAACAGCTGAGTAAGTAAGACACCAGTTCAAACAATCACACCTCTCCTTACCAGTGAGTTATTGGGGCAAGGTTTCAGCATTTTAAAACTGTGTAATATACGAATCAAATTTGGCTGACGTTAGACTATGACGAACTGACCAGGTGGTAAACACTCCGATGTCAACTACCTTTATCGCCCGAGGATTATACATGCGTGATATGTAACGGATTATAGTAACGATCACCTGCTCTAAAACACGCAGGTCATACACCTTCCCGTCAAATTCCATTCAGGTGATTACGAGAAAAGAGTCGAAATATCAGTCAGGAGCAGCGAAGTATTAGAATGCGCAGGAGAATAATTCAGTGGGTTAGTGGTAGTTGCGATTTTGAAATGTTTCTTATAACACGAAATTCGCTACAATATGCTGATGGTGATGTGTTGATTACGGTAGTGATGTTAGCAGTGGAGCAAAGCTGTCACATTTCGATGTCAGCTTAAAACGGGGTATCACATTCATGACATCAACTTCAACAACATTTACGTTGAATAGGTTCACTCAATGTCCTAGGCCTGTTTAACTATTGCGTGAATTTTATAACTACGTTCCTCTAAGCATCCATGTGCGATTAAATGCGTCGATTCAAACAAAGAATTATTCTGTCCAAGTAATCAATAGTCAGGTTGCCCTCGTTTTCAGTTCATTTTCTGCAACTGGTTTACTTTTCTATCCCTCTCTTTCTCTCTCTCTCTCTCTCGTTCTCAAAGCCAGATGACCCGAATCAGCCGTGCGGGATAACGAGAGATTTAGGCACAGCAGATAAGTGAGACGAAAGAGTGGATTAAGTCAACCCTTAAAATATGCCACTCAGTCCAAGGTCAAGGACGTGAACACGAACACAAATTCAAACACGCATTAACCGAGGTGGTTAAATTGGTAGAACAGGAGACACACGCACCGCAGTGGAGGCGAACCAATACTGTAAGGGGAACGCTGTTGTGCCGACCTGATTGCATATGCAGGTGTACATGATTTGGGGATTTACGATTCCTGTCGAACCCCGGTTTGACCATTTACAGGGATCTTGCAGAGGGTGCTGAGGATAATATTCCTGAACATGTTCTTCGTAACATTGGTACATTTGTGCAAACCATCGAAGCACACGATGCTGATATAAGAAATAAAACTGATCAACAGCCACTCAAGTCGGATAGTCAAGTCGTGAGTTTGTGATCAGAATATGATATATCATACATACATACATTTAACGTGCATGTTAAGAAAATTAGCCTTCAAAGCCAGCCAAACCTAGTCAGACAATTTAACCATAAAACGAATTCTTTTATCCCGCGCGCTATACTTCTCTATCGCTGTGCTAGTTATACGAATTTTTGTCGACTGTAACCCCATCATGCATGCGCTGTAATTTTTGCATATCATCCTACCGGTACATGAATAGAAGGGGGCAAAGTAGGCGACTTCGTGTGGTTTTTCCATCACAGATTTTGTGTACTGCTAAAGATTGACGTTGATTAAGAAATAATGCAATAGAGAGTACCAAACTTTTCTTAGTACAATTCGAACGCACCGTTGGTACGCCGTCAGTCATAAGGCTGTATGCTCCCCGTGGTTTGGACAATCTTAGGTGCATGTCATTTTTACCGTATCTCGTGATTTGTAAAAATCAGGATGAAACCATACACGCACCAGCAAGCATGTCCACACACACAAGCATTTCAGAACACACACACATCAGGTCCAGGGTCATGTGGCGAATTCACCTTGTAGCTGAGCCCTACTAATTGTCCATCTTCTAATGGTGAGAGGCAGCAACTGTTCAGTAGTGGTGGGATGTCCTACATACATAAGAAACAGTGTGATGACCGGTCCGACCAGTTAAAACATGCACTTTTCTTCACGATTCAAAACAGTTAATCATTAGTTACGGGTGAGTGTGCGCTCACACAATCACATAGAACTAAGTACCCTTTTTCTGACGGTTTCCACGGAGCAACAGTTCGTCAGGAAAAATAGGCACTTCTATTAAACCACCGAGTGAAATGACAGTAGTTTCAAAAGTTAAATAACAAATTCTGATCTGGTTCATAAATACTTTCCTACAGGCCCATTCACTGGTGACCAACTGATAAATCATCTGATTGCGGTAACGTTATCATATGGATGTATACCATTATGTGAATGTGAAGGGGTCTCCTTCCACTCCGTATGCAGCCGAACTGGTTCACCATTTGACATTTCTTAGGAATGGTTCAACAAACTAGTGAGCAGTGAACAAGTCATCGAGAAGATGAACGTGTATCCCGAAAGTCGAAGGTCCTACACTCATAGCAAATAGAAAGCAAGTGCGGCTTGATAAATCACTTGTGAGTACTGGCTACTACTTTCTAGTATAGACGTTCACCGTCAGCCAGCCGTTCGATAGGCTTGCATATCATATCACTATACTGCAGTTAACAAATTGATTTGAAACCGAAATGTTTAAGATCATTCCATTTTTGTTTGATGTCCTAAAGGTTGTTTTCAATTGACCTGTTACACCAAGTGGGATAGGTAACAATCAGCTGTTCACCCTATCAAATGATTTCCTCTGCTTGCCGTCAAACCATGTCTGGAAGAGTCATCGAAGGGATCACGCAGTTAATCGTCTGTGACCTTGCGTACCGGCAATGAAATTCAGACCACGACTGTCACCACCACTTTTCACATTGTTTGCTGAGTCATCCAGCTGGTTAGTCAGCTTGACGGGATGCATTTCAATCTCAAATAACTAGTTGGATGGAGAAGGTGGGGGACGGTTTCAAAGCATAACCTGCAGTACGAGAATTGACCTCTTATCTCGAGAACCGGCCATAAGCATAAAATGCCAGATAGAAATGATTAGAAAAGCCATACCACTTCACACAAACTAGAATAACTCAACGAACCGACCGGCTACCGAACTGTGTATAAGAACACAGATAACCCGATATAGGATGTAACCTAGCATACCCATTCGCCTGTTGTTCACTTGCATATCGATGATCAACTTACGATTTAATAGCTGCTAAACCATACGCTGAGGGTGCAGTGTAAATATAAATTATATTGTACTGCGTACTTTATTTGAAGTATAGTCATATTTACTCCTGTAGTGGAATTCTTGCATCTCATACTTAACGTTTGTTTGTCCTCACAGCGTACACCTTGTCACTGCAAAGTCCCATTATTTTTCTTTCCGACAGATGCGGATTGCACTTTCACGTTAGTCGACCATCTGACATGCTGTCATCAGATGGTTGAGCTACGACAGTCTCTAATCACGTACCTGTCGATCCTACTTCATCGGAGGCACTCAGGTTGGGATGTATGCAAGTTGGAATACAAATGGTGCCACTTGTGATGAATGTGCGTCGCTGTCCCTTCGCCTCTGTCACTCCGACGGGGTGATCAGGCTGAACAAAAGTTAGAACCAAGAACACTTGGTTTTTGAATGTTGTAGAAAATTGATTGATAGATTGTGTTCTCAATAAATGAATTGAAAAGGGTAAAACATTATGAGCAATTTGTATTACTCAATGATTCAGCTACCTCAGATGACCTTCGTAAATGGTTGACAAAACTGACCTTCTATTTGATACAAAACTTCCTAACTGAATGGGTAATAAGACTGTTTCAAGCAAAATTCGAAAACCATGAAACTTTAGCCACAACCTTCAGTCAGTAAGTGTTCGGGAGCCAATGCTGTATCATGCACTACTAAGCGTGTGGTCGTAGTAAACAAAACTTCAGTTACAATTACGTCTCTAATCAAGGAATCTTATCAACAGTGTGTTTGATGCAATTCAAGTGGCAAACCGTAGTTCTGTGTAATAACCTGAATAAGCTTAATATACAGTAAAATTCATAAACATAGACAGCCTAATGAGCATCCATCTTCATTGGGACATTAGTGCTTAAATCTACCCTTTCAGTTTGGCTGCCACTTCATCAACACGAAGACCAGGTTTGTGCGAAAGTTCAGCCAAGTAAGGAATAGCAGAAAGTAAATAGGCACAAATATCGGAATCCACTTAAACGATTGTAGTGGATCTGGGAAGGAGAAAATTATGCTTGCGGATTATGACTTTTAAAGTGACAAAATCGATCAAAATAACAAGTCGTCTACAAGGAATTCCACTACAACCGAGAATAAACAGCCGGATAGAATATTCGTTGGAGGAGAACATATGTAACGGCAAATGTACTGATTTAGTGATAGGAAGAGAGGAATAAGGCTGCATACATAGAAAGAGTTGCTAATGTTAAGAGATGACTTTATAACGTTGGGCCAATTGAGCACCAACAACTAACCGGATAAGTGAGGGTGAGATTTCAACGTCTGCATGAATACATCATTAGAAAGCTGTTCATTGTGATTGATTTAGATAAAGCAATTCGACATGTCATCAAACTTACAGATGTTAAGAGACAGGTAGGAGAAATGTGGACGAACCGTTCAGTAAGACTGGTCGAAGGAAACGAATTGCATGCGTGACTTTTAACATCAAATCAACCTCATGCTCGATTTGAAAATGGCCTTTAAGAATGTCTAGGTTTATCTCAGCATGTGGATACTACAGCTGCTGGCGGAGCACATTACATCCAGCAGGGACTGGTTACATAACTGGGGATAAATTAGCTGTGATTTGTAAAATAGTTATTGACTGGATACTGAGCGCTGAACTTGCTGAGTACATGAGGCGGTGTCAGATCATTATTAGTGAAAAATCACAATGGTGTAGTCTGAAGTGCATACAGGAATAGTATTAGAGGTAGAGCGCGAACAGCATTGGACTGATCAATACGAGTCCGCACTGTACGGTTCAGCCACAGTCAACGTGACCAAGCATTTTCGACAACTACCAGTGCTACAGACTTGTATGAACTCGAGAGCAAACAGTACACCCTACATTTTTGGGTCAACAGACAAAGAATGAATCAGCTAGAAACTTTCATAAGACTAGTCTACAAGCAACTTTGCACACAACTCAACTCCAGTAATGAATTTCAAACCATCTTTTGACTCTCTTTAGCACGTATTTGTACCGAACAAACATAAACTGATGTTTGCACTTCGGATGACCTCAAAGCGCTGAATACTTCATGAGGACGCTTGATTCAAATTGGCTCATCAAAATCCCTTGCCTGAGTATACGGTCGATACAGTTATTTGTTTAACTCACCCAACCTCGTCAATGCTACATGCGCAAGATAAGAAGGTATAATTTCGCCATCCTGACTTCACTGTTGCTCTCTGGACACCAGATAACAACTTGCGTTTGTATGAAAGAAAGCTGAATTCCTCCAAACTAACCAGTTCTAACAATTCACGCCTCACGTGCGAGGCTCATAGGGTTGGCGGTTGAACGGACAATATCTTCAACTCGTAATGCTAATGATAGCCGGTTTTGTGTCCTAATCAGCCGATACGCACCCGTTGAACTCAGCCATGTACGAAATTGGTCGTAGGATGCAAGTTTGTCGATATGCAGTACGAAAAATTAGTAACTGGTATCTCTGTATATCACATCAACCATAACTTAAGCAATACCGTACCTCCAGTGAACGACATTCAATGATCGCAAGTCATACACTACTGTTAACAACCATGGAGGTCTCCGTCATTCGACTCTGTCCTCTAACTTCTGTCTCGCTTCGTATGTGAAAAGTCTCCCACATTGTTCTGGTGCGTCTGTACACAGAACACGGTTGATTGTGGTTACAACTAACATAACAAATATACATGACTGATCAGCAAAATACTTGTCTGGAAACCTTCAGTTAGTGATGAACTCAAACAATATTCCATGTGTCTTTTTAATCGTTGTAAAGTTTCCACATTGGTAACTCCCATACACGTCGGACCAACAGTCACACCGAATCCCCAATAGGAGTTAGTTTCTTGTTTTCCCCGGTAGTCGAACCACATTGTTGATGCTCCCTCAAAAACTTAGATGTTCATCTCATTTGTAATACTTAACTACATGCATCTCTCTTATAAATCTATTTATCCTGAGCTTCCTGGTACTCCAGTGGGTCTAAAGTTTCCTAATTATATCCATTGGATATTCTTAACAGTAACTAACATTACAGCACTTTCAGAGGAAGCGCTAAGCCGCTGGTGCATGATCACCCATGATTGAGTGACAGACAGGCTAATTATTTATGAAGTGTGAAACTAGGCAATTGAGATCAACGGTATACATTCAGCGGAAGGAACGGAGGACGGGAATGTCACTTCTAGGTCACAGCGCACAACGTTTCTCTGTCATCGTGTTGACTTGGAACAGCCGACTGAGTTTCACTCATTGAGGTTATCTTAGTCTACCGTCAACCACATTCATCGATCACGCTGGCTTAAAAGGGGTGGAATGAAGAAGTTGATGTCAGTACCTCCGAGTGTTTTGTCAGCGTGTTTGACAGTGATGAGCACAGTTTCTCATTGGTTAGCGAATAACCGGCTTTAAACAAGGGGCCAAATTCTCAAATAGGAAACATTACCAAGACAACCAGAAAAACGCTACTAAACGAACGACCAGTTACAAGATAGAAATGGTTAGGCTGACAACTAATCGTGTTATGAGGTGAAAAGAAATTGTTTCAAAATGATAGTCTGTCTGGACATTTGTGTTTAACGTGAAATTGTTATCGATAGGTAATATGGCAAATCGGCTAATTTAGAAGTAAGCCAATAGCGAGATATTTTTGGACTGCTGTTGGATTCCAACCAGCGACAGAAGCAGCGTCCTCAAATGAGTTAAGTGTTCCACTAGATGGTCTACGAAACAGTAACAAACGAAACCTAACATTTGGGTTATGGTCTTCAGAAAACGTACATATCACTTTTATGGGACAACTATGTTTATCAGGTTACTGAGTTCACATCAGGTAAGATCGATTTGTGTGTAGTCGTTCAGCTGTGTTAGTCTGTGGCTGGAGTTTGCATCCCAGTCGTGACAAGGACATACATTCTGACGAAATCTAGGAAAGGCAGGAGTTGAACTAAATGCTCCTACCAACAAGGCTTGGTTGGAGTGGTCATAGGAATGCAAGCCTGTGTCCAATTGTGGGTAATGGTTAATTCTCATCAGCTAATAATCCTTTAATATTCCTTAGCGAAAGCATGCTGACCAGACTGCCACATAGTTAACAGAAAACGAAGTGAGGGAATGGAGATTTAAACACATTGCTTTTCACACCTAATTTATGTAAATGCACACGTTATTCATATCCACATCCAGTGTACTAAGCATTATGTTTATGTTAACTATCAATACAATGTTCTTTCCAACGATGTACTACTTCGATACCATGTGCTTCGATTTCAGGGCATAATCAATATTCATTCTGTCTCCTAAGGAAGTTGAACGTCATTAGATTAGTAACTGTGAGGAACATTGAATAAGAGAGATGTTATACCTGCGTTCTCCTCCAATGTACCCGACACCCTCAGTTTGAGTCCACTCGACAGAAAACAGTGTGAGGTTGTCGAAAATTAGTGAAACGCAATCTGTATGGTGAACTCATCATGCTAATATGAGCTGGTTTGTTGAGCTCTGCTCATTCAGATTACTCCACCTAATTTTCAGTTTGATCAGTCGGTTAGACGAATGCAGCTGGGGTGGGTAAGAATTAGACATTGCCGTTGCATTATGGTCATTCTCTGTACTTTTACGACAATAACGCAATACGTCGCCATGTTTAAAAATTGTTATTTGCTGACTGATAACTGGTAAATGGGAACTGTTCGAAAACAGCTGAAAGATTTAACCACAGACACCCATTCTACTGACCTGTCGCACTGATGACAGTCTTTCGTTGCATTCAGTGGTTCCAGCTATTTGGTACTAGCTACGAGAGATCAAAGATTGCCCTCGTGAAGAATTTTTTTTACTAAGATGGGTTCATGGTTTCCCACACATTTTCTCACAACGGCTCAGTTTGACAGACAAAGTACCCCCAAGTTTTGTCTGACGATTAGTAAAACAATATAAAATAACTGATAAAAATTATCATCCCGTTCAAAACCTAAGGGTTCTGATGTGAATTTTGTATCTGGTACCTAAAACAGACACATATTGTGCTGTGAGTTTATATTGTGTTGATTGCTGAATGGATGGAAAACATCACGCAGCTTCTGAAAACGTGAATCAATCAGAAGCAATCCTCAACCGACACAGATCTTGACTTATGGTTTGGACTGCCATTTGAAACGAAAAGATTATTAGGCCATATGTTTCCACTGTAACGAATGACCGGTAATTCGGTTCTATTCAAAATGTTTTTTCCCGATTTTGGAGAATACCACCGAGACTGGCTGAGATCTATCCCAACAGTCTGCTGAAAAACTGCCATTGATCGAATGGTACATGTTGTGATATCAACAGCTCTTAGACGTTACCCTAACGTAGTGGGGCATTGTTTGATACTCTGTTTGTGAGACATCGGAATGGAACAGAACGACCGCAATCCGAATATGCGTAAACCTTTTATGAGACCCTCTGAAGCACCAACTGAAACAAAGTAATCCAAAAACAGTTTCAATAACGAAAATGGATACGAAACGATAGTGTAAACTGCTTCTCCAACAAACTTTACGTAAGTTCCGTTCTCCGTCTCTCAAAAACATGTTAGTATCTGCGCAAGAGGGCTGGGACGGTTTGAACATCCGTTAATGAAAACGCGTATTGTTGTTAACTACCCTCGCCCCTTGTGTTGTAACGCGGTATAACGGTTGCCGCGTGTGGGACAGGGTGCCGACCGTTTCTTGAGGATTAGGGGAAAAGAACAACGTTTTGGACGTAAAAGCAGGTGTTTTCCGTGACTGGTAACACACTTAGCCATTGAACACATGCACCAGACATCAGATGCTCTGGTAATGAATAGAGCAACAGTATAAGCGGTAGAATTGTCTGATGGGTGCTCTATTCATTAAACTGTAGTTCAGTTATATTCTTACAAATGCAACTACTTCGAGTAAGATCTATTCAAGGCCGAATGATGCCGTTAAATAAGTTTCTAAAGAAGAATGTTCAAGTTCATTTCTGTATACATCTCTGAGGATATGGCCGGTAATAGTGAGGTATTTCCAATGGCATAACAATAATTTGCGGTCTGCATAATAACCGTTGTGTTTTGTAGTAATTGGTGTGTGGTCTTCGAGACCTATTGGTCGTAGCTCCACAATAATCGTGAAAGGAGTTCAAAATTCCACAGATACCTTAGTTTCAACTGGGTAACAAATACTGTTTGGCGAGACAAACAGGATAGCCTTGAAGAATTTTGAGTGACAGGCGAAGCATCAAATGTTACGGAGGATGTCAGTGTCAATGAGAGAACAGATCGAAGACAGTGAACACAAAGCAAGTAACTGACAAAGCTCGGAGGGGACCCAAAGAGCATGAAGTTTGAGTTACTGCAAATGTCTTTGAACTTCTCGTACGTAACTCATGATAAAATCACGTACTGATATTTTGGCAAGTAAGGGAAAAGTGAACGCCGAGTGACCCCGTTGTTCTTTGCGGTGCACGATACGTTGAGGTAATCAAAGTGGTATGTTGGGTGCACCATGGGCATTTATCTCTAATGACACAGTGGAAACCATTTCCTTCTTGATTATAGTTATAGTAATTTAACAGACTGAAGCCTTTCAAACGTGCCATCGAAATCCAGATGATAGTAGTGGACAGCTTTGTCTGCTCAAACTCGACTCATTGTGATGGTTTTCAGTATGCTCACCATCCTTCATTTGTTTACCCCATGCAGACGCATCTGAGTGTTCCCTCACTTGGATTTAAGTCTAAAATGCTGTCCGATAATGTTGGCAAACTGAATACGTAAGTTCGACTGACTGGCATTTCTGTTAATGCGACGGATTGGCCCTATCTTAAAGTGGTGGCTATTTCTACACAACTCTTATCGTCATATTCTCCAGCAGTGCCATCAAAGACCGGGACGATCTCGAGCCTTGGAAAAATTGACAGGCACACCGCAAGTGACTACTCTCAAACCTAACAATAGCTATGGGTTTGTCAGCATGAGCTGAATGGAACTACTGAACACAAAGTGCTGCCGGAAAAGCACATTTCAAGATCATTTCAGATGTATCTCGTAAGATTATTGTGGACAGCTGAACCAAATCAACGTAGGAATGCCCAGAGTGAGAGGACACCAAAAATACAAGACTGGACGATCTCCATGTTCGATCTTGTGCATGAAATTTCTCAACTAAAAGGTCATCTGATGACTATTAAACTTTTTCGATGCCACATGTAAAGATTTAGATTTAGTTCGCCTAAAATGTCTGTTTAATCCATGAGAGACCTTAGACGTTGAGTGTGAACTTATACCATTTAATTCATGTTATTTCTAAGGTTATGCGTGCTGCCCTTCGTAAGACGCTTGAACTGTATGATTCTACTTTCAACCAGGATTGTCACATAAGTGATTTATCTGATTAGCTCACAATTGTTGTCTCATTGTATTCCGAAAATAGCAGATTTAATGTTGAAGTATTTGCGTATGGACAACCAGACAGTGTTGTTACGGTTAGTCAGTTAGACCCAACACCAGCTACCATGTTAGGGTGCAATTACTAGATAATTTTGTTAAAACTTTACAGAACAAACGTTGTGTTGGTGACACTTTAAATCTCACTGGTGTTCCTTATTTTCACTCGTTTTGCGGCCGTCAGCGATATTTACTAGAACCCCTTTTTAACTCACTCGAGTGAATCGGTTTAAATTTTTTTAGAAATACTTGTTGCTAAAGTGACGAGATATGCTTCGCCATTCCAATCATCACATCACAGTCTAGGATAATCAGCATTTCCAGTCCTTCAGTTTTGCCTCGATTGTTTACAAGCGGTTTTACACAACCATACGTGATTTAATTACCTGCACTTTGCAAGCCGAGGTGATGTTTTGATATACTTCAATGTCAAATAGCTACCAGGAGAAACTCAATGAGGTTTAGAACGACACATTAGAGGGCGAGTGACCCACTAAAATAGCCCAAAACTAGTACGCTTCTGTTTCGGTACTTCAAGGGTGGCCAAGTGGCAAACGATCACGAGCCCAACTTGAAGTCCTTTCCAGTCTACACATGTTCACTCATACATCTACACTCAGTTCAGACCACTAGGGGATCAGCTCTTCATGATCACGAACAAAGTTCGTCCAAATATCCTGTCTTCCACGTTGTGTACCAGTTCACCTACAGTTTCGTTTAGGTCTTCATTGGCCCAACAGGTCGACGGCTACTAGAACGAATGACCGAACACACTCCGAACTGATTAAAACAAGTGATGACGCGGCAGACTCGACCTCGGTTTCCGTCTACCCAAAATCCCACGTCATCGATTGCAAATCACACCATGAAACAAGGTCACCAGGTTGACTCAGTTTTCATATTCAGTATATTGTTACGCAGCCCAGGGTCGAGATTTCTGATGTGTGAATGGGTTACGCATACCCAAATTTACCAGCAAGCGTTGTGTGTACAAATGTGGCTGAGGTGACCTATCGGTTTGCCGTGGTGTAAGTGGAGACCTGTCCTTCCACCGTTTCTCCTATTTGTCTGAAGTGTACGTTTTGATTTTGCGACCAATAAACTTAAGCAAAATGATAGAGTACAACATTGTTCCACTTTTTTCTCCTCTGAAAGCAAATCGAAGAGCTAGAAAGAAGTAAATAGGCATGCAAACAAACACCTGTTGTCTAACTGGAGATCTGTTAAGCATTTTAAAGGTGATAGGCTAATTGAAGCTGGAAATACCCGCGATACACTTTCAAAACTTTTAGGACAATGAGGCAGCTACCAACCAAACTATACATGCCGGATTCCTTTGTAAAGAAGAGAACGATACTTATTTCTTCAACAGTCTGCTCTCTTATTAAGCTCACTGGGCCAATAAACAAAACCCGCCAATTACGGAGCTAAGCAATCGCTGCAATTCACTTGTGAAAATGGTGAAACTCCATTCAGATCTTAAGCACACAGCAGTTTTGAGGATATCAGTTAAAGTGAAATAGTGGATAAACTATTTTCTCAGGAAAAAGCAAAAGAAATTGTCTTTTTAGCCATCACTATGAGTATTGCGTTTTGTCTAAAAAATCAGTCTTTTCAAATCAATCTGTCAACGATTATGATCGGTTTTGTTTGAGTGTATTTATCTACTTACGTGTTCAGATTCAATCAAACGTGAGGATCGTTTGGAGTTAAGGTTTATGATGATCACAAGACATGGTTCGTAGAGAGATCCAATGACATCTTTGCCAAGGAAACAGCCGTCGGTGCAACAATCAACACTATCTCCATTGATGTAGATCAGTGGGTTGAATGTGGCATCCCACTCACAGCCGACGGAAGAATGATTCTTCTGCGTTGTTGTTCATTCTGAATATGGTCAGCGCTATTCCAGAACCTTTGACAGCCGCAGTTGTTGCTGGCTATGCACAACTGGGTAACAGACATCTTCAGGCAACGGCACGAGGATGACGGGCTTAACTGGTAGGCTTTCCTCGCCCAAACTTTGCATATGCAGCAAGCAACCACCGATACTGAAATGAAATTCAACATCGCTCTCCGATTTCTGATGAGTGAGCGTAGGTAGTGTCATTTATCACACGTCAAACTCATTTGACTCAATCTTGTGCCCTACCAGTGACCACTTGCTAACTGTCTTACATTAATTCCCGTGTCTTATGGCTTGAACTGGAAAACGTCTGTGAGAAGCCAACCGTTTTAGTGCACTTTCAACAGTGCTACAGGATCGGACGTACGACAAACAGCAGATCGACAATAGTGCATTCAGATCATCAAACTGCCTTCAGCACATCTGATTTTGTATTGGTGGAGAGGATTATAGCCAGGTATTTTTCTTATAGAACGTAAGAGGCTGGTACCACAATAACTTTTTGATGATTGCTTGCGTTCTTTATCTCTTTGCAGAGGTACGAACAAGACACTCCTGAACTCCAAGTAAATTGTCTTTCCCTCTCAAAAGCACTACGCCAGGTTGATTAATTCAGAATGAAATAGATGACCTTCATTTCTGAATGGTTCGGTTGACATTCCATCTTCACAAGTCCAAACGGCGAATGCAGACAGAGACCTGAACCCATTTGTTAATGCTTGTCATAAGTGAAGCGCTGGTAGTTTCACCCCCGCGTTCCGTATCCAATGTAACCATGAAGAATTTGGGCACAGAAACATGTGGACAGAAAAGAAGGTAAATTCAAGGCTAAGAAAACTAAATCTGGTGTCACTTCCTATAACGGACATGCCAGATAAACGGAAAATAAGTACAGACCCCAACCATATTTCTACACAAGTTGTCCATAGTAAACAACACGGATGAAGTCGGATAGTTAACTCCGGCTACTTCATAATGAAATGTCTGGAGCAGGATGCAATTCATTTTCACTTAGAAATTTGCGTAGTAGGTCCACATGCGTTTAACTATTCCCTGTCTGCACACACAACAGCTAAACTACTATCAACAGGAACAGAGACCATTCAAATGATCATGAAGAATATCAGGAGCTATTTCCCTCTGTAAGGCTACAAAGTAGTGAGCGCCGATTTTTTCTTCAAAACAGCCTTTTGACAATCCAGACAAACACAATACATATTTTCGATACTACTGCACCTAACAGAGGAAGCTGCATTTTGGTAGAACTGACTGTATTTATTACATTTGTTTAAGCTTCCTTTGAACGGGATGCCCTACCTATAGAAACATGTTTTTCTTCACGCATAACACGGCGTGCAAATCGGATGTGTGGAGGTAACTTCAGCACCTCTGATGCTGACTCACTCTTACAGCGAACAGCGTTCCCCTAAAACAGAAGTTGCACGGAAGATAGGTGCGCCAGTTCTGTGGGCTACTACAGGTTCACAGCACAAAGTTTTGTCTGACTTCACATCCATCTCGTTAACTCATGGGAATGAGCGATTGCCGAATTCAATAGATTCGTCAAGTTGGACACTGAACTTAATACACTGACAAATTTATTCTGGAATTTAGATCTTAATTTCCCCCCAACTGTCTTCTTTCTTCTACTGACGGTTTCCCAGGGACAAGAGAATATGGCTCAATACCATTGCATTATTTTTACGGGCATATTTTATACATTTCAGTTAGCGCACGGACAGTTAACCATCTCTGATACTATACAGCTGAAGATTTGGGTGCTTATGTGTGTGTACCCTCAAAGTATCATTTCAGATTCCCAAGTTACTATTCTACATTTGATCTTACTGGTTAATGTTTTTAAATACTGATTCCTTCTTCTTTAACAAAAAGCCAGGTCTTTATGATTATCCTCTAAATGGCTCTTATGTGATAAACACTTTAGCTTTGTTGAATTCAATGTTCGTTTGTCAGCAATGTCGAGTAAATAAAACACTTAGTTGATACTCTATCCTAGTAACACCGCACCAATGGTAGGTTCCATCAAAGTTGCTGCTTTTCGTTATTGGAGGTTGTTATGTTATGAGATAGCTGTTTGGTTCTTCTTTCAGCAAGTACTGAGTGACTACTTGGGTGCAATAACATCACCTCTGTTCGATCGTGGAATTTCATCGTTTCAAACTGACGGTCAAGTTATTTAGTTGAGCACCAAGACAGACTTAGATAACCGCGCTAACAAACAGGACTGAAAAACAAAGGGAAGTGTGGGCAAACAGCAAATGAAATGGCGCGCAGTTGGGACACAAAGTAATTCTCAGTCACTAAGCTGATAAAATGCAATTGAATGGGTTACCTCGAGCAAACGGCATTCTTGTGGTTCTATAGATTTGAGGTAAATCATTGGGTAGCTCAACATGGGCGGTGGGGTCATGTTGACTAGGAGGTACATGCATGCAGGTGGATCGTTCCAAAGAATGGTAATAGATAAATATGAGGCGCGCCTTAATTCAAGGATGCATACGTCCATGAGTGTCAGAATGAAATTCAGTGAAACTTCGCATGACTAGAACTGTTTAAATACATACGGGAAACATATGGCAAGAAATTCTTACGGTCATCCTCGAACGTTTTTAACACTCTCCAGTAGTGTCGCGGACCCTAGTTTGCATACTTCTGTTCTAACTCATCCAATCCTGGAACAGTGCCCCTTAGCTTGCTATCGTCAGATGTTTCATCAAACGTAAGTTGTTTTGTGACTTTGCTTCACATTCAGGACCACCATGATAATCAAGAACCGGTCAAACCGTACACTGAATTGTTAACAGCAGGCAGCTATACCGCGCTGAATATGTTTGCCTATCCACTATGTGTATTCCTTTAAGCTATTAATCAAAGTTTATGGAAGCTAAGTGAAACGTTTGAACGTGTAGTGCTGACTTCGACCGTTTTGATTAAGTATACAACTTGAAACGCCCAACTGTTAAGAAAACCTACATTGTTGCCGTATTTCACTATCGTTCCAGACGTTCAAACAGTCCGTCGGAAGTTAACAATACAAGGGTGTAAGGAAAATCACCGTATAAAATGTGAACGCTTTCTAGATAAAAGAAGATATCTCGAGTTCTCGATATATCAAAAAGGGGAGCAATTGGAAATCGTGTCGTCTTCCAAAAGCAAGACAAACTTTGAGGAACAGTGTGACTGAAGCCCTCTCCGATGAGAATAATCGGCATGAGACCACAATACAGGTTCTCTAAGAAGTCGACCATCCTAGGTGAACGACAGGTGCAGCAGAAACTCCGAGGAAATGACAATATGTCAGTCAAAATACCGGGGGTAAGACAGGGGAAACGCGCATCACACAAACTTATTTTCGGTGGGGTTGGTAGACGGCACACCACTGAAGCGAAAGATATCAATCATTAGTCTGCCTTTTTACATAACACTGGTTGCGTGAGTTTCTTGAAGTTTTCGGAATAAACATCACATCACACCCTAGGTCGGCATGCATGACAGGTTCAGTGTTTTGAGTGGCCATTTTGGGTGCACATTGATGGAAAGTGTAGACAAATTGTAACAGCCTTTGCGACTACCTTTGGTCTTCCTCGATTGTATCCCATATATTTGATAAACTGGCTTCAACGAGTCGGTTGGACTGATCAAGTGGTTTGACTCGATCAGACGCGCGGTGACCAAAGATGAACAGGGCTTTAGTGATCTGCGCATCAACCACACAGGTTGATGCTCCTGAAAGGCAGGTGGAATGACGACAGGAGAAAAACTCTTGAATGAAGACAAGACATTCAAGAGGTCTCCAATGAGCAGAATTTGGTCATCAAAACGGGCCTGCTTACTCTTAGCCCACTCAGTATCTTTCTAAAGAAAATATATTGTAGATGAATTGCTGACCTACCAGGCCACATGATCAGCGCATTCACAGCCACGCTTTAGCTGACAGCGCACGATTCCCGTAATGTACTTAGAGTCAACCTGCCCGCGCACACGTTTTTACTTGCAACAGGGAAACTGATGCTTTCATGCACCTCTAACACCAGTTCAGAGCGCAGCTCGCCATAGAGTCCACTCACGCAGTGTGTAATCAGTAGACCGTAAATATCTCTGTAATCTGTGAGACAGAAACAGTTTTTGAGTTACTGAAGTTGATATAATTTTGTGACATTTTTCAGTTCGTAAAATCGTTGAATTATGTTGGTGGAAATGTTTTTGTTTTAATCTTCCGAATGCGTAGGCAAAGAATGTGCGATAGTTCAGTGACATAGAGATCAACGGGAAAATAACGGAAAGTTCCCTTTCGCGTTATTCCAGAGAATTATTGGTCTAATTTCATAAAGACTGACGTCGTCGACACGATGAGACATGCCTTCCTAGAATTTTGAAAGCAATTAAGGAGCAAAACGTGATTATGGTTTCAGCGAATGAACCGTCGTCGGATCATGAGGACTAAGCTTTCTAATACAGATGCAAATGTGGCATACACCAGCACACATATTGCAATGTAAGAATATGCGCAAAAACTGGGCGAATCGGCGGTATTTTTTAGTTATATACGGCCCACTCCTAGGCATGTTATAGCCATTCGCTGCTACCACGGTTGTAAACTTTTCATGGCAGCCAGATGTACGCTGGAATGCGGACTGGGTGATCTGCTGAACGAACGACATCGAGAAGCACTTTCTGCTTGAATGCTTACGAGAGTTCCGCGCAAATGTCCCGGCTCACAAGTGAAGGTAAACAGTACCCCTCGCTTAAACACTCATGACTGCTGCTTTCATTTATCCTAACTTAAGAGTGAAGGCAAACCATAACGTATACTGAAACACGCTTGAACACAGGTGGACGAGTGAAGTCACTCAGAATGAACACGTGGAGTAATCGACATGGATGATCTATTTAAAATCTGTGGAAAACAGCACATACTATCTCCGTCTTCCTTAAGCACAGTATATAGCTGTTGGTTTTCATGCGTTCTGGGTGTCCTCCCGGATGACTGAAGCCGTGTATCAAATAAAATCCCCGTCATCCTATCGACCAAACCTGATATCTGTGTACGCATACGTGAAGGAACTCACCTTTTTCAATTATACCACTATTCTCAAACATCGCCTTGAAGGCCGCAATATAATCCATTTCCTGAAAGTAAAAAATATCCTGTCACTGACTTGATAAATAATATCTTCATAATCCTATGTCTAGATATACATTATTTGGGCATCCATTCACTAACAAGCAAGTAACCACTACGGCACCCATACCGAATTTCAAAAATAACCTACGACAAGGTCGTTTTCACCTGAAAGGCCAGTTAAAACAAACAGCTATGAGTCCGTGGCACAGATTTTGGCGATTTCAATTTCTGCATCGTGTACCAAGGTAATAAAGCGGAATGAGCCGTAAACTAATTTTTCCTCACGATAGCTGAAGAAATTACTGTCTACTACTAGCGCTTAATTTCGCTCACAATCCGATGTGCACACTTACATACGTCGGATCTAGGCACCGCAGTGTCAGGGCTTGCTACGAAATTGCTTTCCGTTGGAATATCACGGTTTTTTCTCTATAAACCAAAGCATTATTTTAATGTTGCCGGCTTTTATAAATCTGATCTCAGAAGAGGATACATGTGAATTCAAGCGTACAAAGTGCAACGTGTCTTTCTCAAACCGCGGCCAAACCACCAACGGTGACTTTAGTCTGGCAACACAACTGGATCACAGGGTAGTTTGCGTGATGAAAATCCATCGCATTGCTGTATAGTTCAATGGTCTTTGTAGCACACAAATGTAGGTCCGAGTATGATAACCGGGCTACAATCTGTCAGCCGAAAGATGAGGAAAATAATAAACGTTCTTCTATGTTTATTGGATGCTGCAAAAAATTTGCATCTCAGAGTTCTACTAGGAAAACACATCAGCACTCATACTGTGCTCTACATCACTGTGCTGTTTGTGTGATATTCAAGCGACAATTGATCTAACCATGGTCGCCGTAGACGGCTAGTGTATGTCTGAGCAACGGCCTGTTCACATACAAGTTACTTTCTCTGAACTGAAAAGGATTCCCAGAGTATACACGAAATTTGCTAGTAAACAAACAGAGGTAACCTTGACTCTGTCAAGATGGTCCTGATTTATGAGATTAGCACCCGTTTACAGGCGGCGTAACTCTGTTTTAATTTGTACCACAGTGAATGCCGTCTAGCCCATGTAATTGTCTGACTCATTGTGATTGTGGCGTCATATGTAGCGTGGCGAAGAAAACCTCACTGACACATTCCCACGGTTCACAAGCAAGAAATCCCGAGTTTAGTAAATGAGTTTAATCAAAACCGGTGCTAACAAGCAAAAAATCATAACAGTGGCACCGATCCTGAACCGCGGATGACAAGTGTGTACTGAGATCAATTTCTTTAATACTATTTGGCGTTGAGATAGTTCTTCAGAACACAGAGTAGAACGATAATGTCAGAATTTGCACATAAGCCACTAAAGTGAGGGATTGAATATTACTGAAATGTTAACACTGCGTGAAATAGGGGACTCATAGCCGTTTCATAAGGCGAACTAAACACGATTATTAGTAGTTCCGTTGGAGCGTAAGAACTGGTTACCCAAGCGGAAGTTGCTTACTCCAATGTTCCTCTAGGTTTGCGATGCGCTGGTCGATGAAACGCACCAACTGTTTTAATTCGAACAAGTAACTGGTGATTAAATGGATTGGATGAAAACTACGATCACAACTGAGACAGCACGTAAACAATAGGACCCGACATGATTTTAAACTAAGTTCGGGTCGGTCTCCATTTCCTAGGAGGAGTGAGTACTTGAAATGCCTTTTTTAAGGATAAATAAAAAACGACAGAATAAACTTGACCACTGAATGGCTAATTGAATGCAAGAAGTCCTTTAGTTATTATGACCAGTTTAACTGAAAACAGATTTAATAAACTGTGTAAGAAGACATTAATTGTGCTTAGGAGTCTTGTCACTAAACACTTGGTGGCCGGTAGATCATCTGTTGCAAGCACATGTGTAACGACAGTAAGTATGCACCTGTACTGTTTCGGGAAATTACAATACAGAGGGGTCATCAAAAAATGAGTTGATGTAAAGCACTACTCATTAAAGAACATTTACGTACAACATACGGAACCAATAAACATGAGAGGGAGAAGCTCAGTGGTCGAGAGAAGAGAAGCAGGGTGACAAAAAGTGGGTTTATCGTATGGGGAAATGAATCACGAGTTTAGGTGACAGTACCTTCTACTGAATGCGAATTACAATGTTGCGTATGTTCTTGCACGTAAAAATTCGTGATCATCTGATTCAGTGCCATGTTGTAAGTTGTAAAGAACGGACTTCATAACTGATTACTTAAACGTTTCCACAGCTAGGCGGGTTCCCAATCGCTACTGCGGCTACACGAATAGTTATATCGTTTGCGTTGTTTGTATTGTTTTATTGTAGGTAGCAGTGTCTAGTTCTCACCTCGACGATCGAACTGAAATCAGTACTGCATTTTTGTACACACAGTATGAGGTTCAACTTCAAGAGGTGAACGGGGTTGTAATGGGCAGTCTGCCGGATCCAATTAAAGTGGGTTTTTCATGACTACATTAGATTCCACAACATGCGAAAGCCTGTCACAGTCGGTGATCTACATACGCTGCGTAGATGGTACTCCAGCCATTTTTAAGAACCCGAGTGACTCAAATTTGTTATTCCTGAAGTTGAACCATGCTC
This sequence comes from Paragonimus westermani, assembly GCA_008508345.1. Taxonomy (NCBI): domain Eukaryota; kingdom Metazoa; phylum Platyhelminthes; class Trematoda; order Plagiorchiida; family Troglotrematidae; genus Paragonimus; species Paragonimus westermani. The sequence goes on along the minus strand of QNGE01004929.1, from coordinate 4,873 downwards.
AACAGAACTTAGAACTGATGGGAGAGAACGACGCGAATGACTGTCTTCCGTACCTGGACATTCCAGTCATTCGGAGATCAGATGGTATGGTGAGATCCACCAACAGGAAGCCTACCTGGACAGGATAGTATATGCATTTCGAAGGCTTCTGTCCCGTGCAGTATAAGCGAAGTCTAGTCAGGATGCTTTTCCACAGATCACGGAGGACTTGCGCAGATAGCAGCCCACAGTCAAAAAAGTAATTATGAGTTCAGTTCGATCACCGGGATGGAAAATGGAACAGTGCTGTTTACGACAAGACAGTACAAACAACGCAAACAACAAAACTGTTCGTGTAGCTGCAGTATGAGCTACATAGGGAAGGCAGACCGACAACTAGCTGTTCATATCAAGCAGCATGTCCCCAAGTGGCTGGAAACTCCATTAGAAACGCTAAGCGTCTGCTTAGATGCCGACGGACGGCACCCAGCACCATTAGTTGCAGAGCACATAATCCAAACAGGACACAGATTCAAAGTTTCTGGCGCATTCTCAGTGATTTTTTGCAGCAACCAGAAGCGCACAGTCCAGTTTGCTGAAGCTTTGGCTATCGAAAGTCACAGTCCGTCTGTTTTAACCTTCAACCCACGACTTCCACTCTGTAGGAGTTTGACTCGTTTAAACCTGATTACACATGTGATCAGAATGTATAAAATATTACACCGGAGAACATCACATACATTGCGTCTTCCCATTGTTTTGTTTACAAACTAGTTTGTTTATGCATCGACCACGGACGGAATAACTAGCATACATTGAAATGATAGACACAACTTCACAATTTGAGCTGGCAGCTTGAAACTGATCTACATCTGTTGAACGAACGCCAATCAAAGTTTCGCCTAAGCAGGTGAGCGGTGCTCGTCGACGATGACGATTCAAATTAGCCCGCTTAAGGTTCTGGTTATAATCACGCTGTTCTAAGGCAACAGAAGATGGATGATACAGAATTGAATTGTTTCTTGTCTGTCTTCAATGTCGTAGCCCCGTCAGATGGAATGTTTTATTGCCGTTTTACTTGTCGTTGTGTCGTGATTACACGCTCATCACAGAGGGCTGCGAACCAAGATCCCAGAACAGTGCATCGTTTTTTGGAGGCTTTAATGTTCTTAACTGTGACGAGAACGGTGTACGCGAGAGTCCAACAGTAATTTTACTTGCAAGCCTACCTTAGTGGTTGAAGGAAAGCAAAACGTCTTATCCCCCCTAACAAATTCACATCTATATGCTTCCACAAGGTGAACCGTCCTTATTCACAACCCCTTCCTCCCCCTAACGTGTTTGATTGTGGAGACAGTAGTGTACTCATTGTCATCCATTTCCGGATGTGACCAGGCTTTGACTTGAGAGTTTTTCTTGTCTGGTTGCCAATCAGAGTACGAAATCCGACCGGGTTCAGCCAGTCACAGTGGCCAGTGGTAAGCTAAGAAGGACCAGGAAAACGGTTATATTGTGAATTCAGTCATATGCATGCAAGTTATGCAAGTTATATGCGTAACGTATGACTTACATAAGGTTTAGCACACTAACCAAAAGTCCGGAGATACTGGGACATCGCTTTATTATGATTTGTGAGCACACATCACAATAACATGTTAGGACGAAAGTGATATGCTACTGTAACCCTTTGACCAGCAGTAAGTATAAGGCATCAATCAAATCGCCAAGGCCCTGGTTTTCCTGATCGACAGCGAGGTGATGAAGAGTACACCACCTGGATAGGACGCTCTAGAAAGAGCAGCTAGTTTACCCCCGTCATCCACAAAACACTTTTGCAATGGATAATTTTATAGCTATCTCAAAGAGACCACTGAATTAACTTGGCTTAAGCTGACTAGTACTCCACTTCCTGATTGTATGTGCTCAACAACACTTTCCATCATCTCGTATTCATTCCGAAGGGGAAGCTTATCAAGTACTCCATTTGTTCGCTGCATCTGTTGAGTAACAACCTCAATGGTCAAACTTGTGCTGCACTCCACAACTGAACGTTGACCATCGCCAATGAGAATCAGTTCTCGCAAGCTGTCGAGATGTGAGGTTTCTTCAAATGATGTACTCCAAAGGCGCTGGCGGTGGATAGAAAGGTCGTCTATGACAACATTAATAGGATATGAAAGGTGTGAGCACTGTGTATGAACCACAGGAAACAGAATGCAAAAACGTCGAGTAATCGGAAGGATCAGCTATTTTTTAAGATTGCAAATACAGCTTCCTATGTCATTAGGCCAATGTTGCACACGTAATCCCGGAGTCTATCCCTGTGCATTTGCTGAGACGACGTCCGAACAACGGTAGCGTATGACTCAGGTGTTCAAGAATCCTTCAATTCAGTTAAAAAATCCGCGTGAAATGACGTGATATCAGATGGATTCAAATTAACTGGAATGGTGACAGTAGGTTCAGTTTGTCCTATTTTCGTGAACTGTTTCAACCGTAGAAAACTATAAACCTATCCTCTTTTCAAAAGTATCCCGCTATTAGACGTGGAGAATACATGTATATAAGTTAAACTAACTGGAAAATTGGAAGAGGTGGGTTGTTAATTCCAAACACGTGTTGCAAAAAGTGTACCACAATACTTTGGTATTCAAACTGTTTTTGTCTTGGTTCAATAGAACGAGCCGTTGGCTCTGGCATGTTGACATTGAAAAGCTTTGCACAACCGATGCTGAGTGAATAGTCCAAATCTAACCCCTGAGAACACTTTTTTCTCCCGCCATTGTGTTTGTCAACTCGAAAAGAAAAAAGAAATGCTAAGAAATGAGTGGAGTTTTGGGTCCCCAAAAGGTCTGGAAATGGTTTGGCACAATATCACAACTCATTGTACAGACAGAACAAGCTGACGAGGTAATTAAGTCACATGTTCATGACTCGCTTCACGGAAACCAATGTCCCAATAGGACTATTAGATTCGTCTGTTCGAAGCGATCTAGCTAATGTGGAGACAGAGATATTTGCTCTCATGCATGTATCATCAACACTGTGAATGCTAAGCGAAATGGTAATATTGTAGACCCCTCCAAGAGTGATCAGGTTGCCAATTGAACCACATCTTTAACTCAACTGTCAATGTTCACGTCGAGGACAGTTTCATCAGGTGTCCATCAAAAGTCTTTTAGTGCAAAGCTAAACGGTCAGAAAATCAGCAGCTGTACATGCGTCTCGTGTGGACGACGAATCAGAGTAAAAATAAACATCCACCCACAGCGACATAATGTGCAAATCAGTATTGTTTTTGGTGATATGAACTGTGCGGATTGACATAAAACGATAGATTCACCATAGCTGCACAAAGCTATGAATCTTTAAATAAAACTCATTTTAAAAAATACACCTTCATTCCTTCCTGGGCGCACGTACCAATCCGTATCACTTGCCTTCGTGCAAGGGTAAACAGAAATTAAAAATCATTAAACTTCACGGCTGTTCTGGTAATTGTCAGCAACACCATACTTCATACAGCTATGTACGTGTGCATCAGCACAAAATGAGGTTAGAATTTTTTTACAAACAGATTTTCAGCCAAAATAGACTGAATTATATAGGGTACGTAGTAATGTATCACATAGTTAGAGGATTTGTAAAAATATTGTCTACCAGTTCAGCGCCAGATCATGTAATTTGCTATGGAAAAGCGTGCGATATGCAACAGCCGCAACAACGACGAGAAACACTACGGAAGAATATTTGTTTGCACGGAAGGCGAAGCACACCGGTCCTGTTACGACGCTTGTGTGAATGTCACCGTTTCCTCTCTCTCTCTCTCTCATCATGAACACAGTCCGGGTCAAATACGTGTTCAAAACATCTTTTGCAATACGTCCCCACATTGATGGCGGTCAAATACAGCGTTTATTCACAACACCGGTGCCCAGTGTAAGGAAGCACATCTTGTGTTACACATCCCGAACATGCTGTGAGAGATCTAAACAACACACCTGCTTTGTCATAAAATCAGACGCTGCTGGGCTTACTACTAAAGGTCTCGTGTGCACAAAAATTTTGGTACAAAGATAACGGAAGTATTACTGACTTTGCTTTCCAATGTAGTAAAACATAGTGAGTCGTTTTCGATCAATGCTGAAGCTAGTCCGGTGATCACGCTTCCCTTTTCTTTGGATAGTCCAGTGCTCATGTTGTGAGTCAAGAACGTGGATGGCACTAAGATTGTTCATTCGTAAAATCGACACAGGGGTATATGTTTCAACAACACCTCAAACGTTGCTTATGCCAAGTCTGTGCATGGAAAGCCCTATCGCTTGCCAGAGTGCACTTCGACGTTTCTTCTTGTTTTTTTCACCCCGTTTACTTACGTGCCTTTGTTTTGATACTGACGAGTAACATGGTGTGATCGCTCGTCTCCACTATACTACTCTCTAATGTCTTTAAGAAGAACCTCAAACTACTAGCTGTCCACGTCATTGGATTACCCTCTCTGTCTTTAGTCCGGCAAATTTTATTTCCAAACTAGAACCGGAAGCAGTGCTGGCTCCAGTCCGTCAGGAAAAGTCACCAAGCTTTGAGTCTTGCGTAATTACATACCATAATTTATGCAATGCCAGAAAAAAAATATTTAATGCTGGCAACTGATCATTATTCAACTTTTCCACTTCGCGTTGTCCCGAAACCATTTTCTTGTGACTCCATGGCTGTTTATGAGGCCGAGAGCAGTGTTATGAACGTCGCACTGTGGTCTCAACACTGTTCGGGGGCTTAAAATAAAACTCAACAGAGCTTGTGCAGCAACCGTAGGTAGACAATAGTAGCTCTGAAAAATACTGAGATGATGGAGAGAGTCAGTGTGACTCAACAGAACATGTGCCCCATATAA
>QNGE01004928.1:13748-52104 GCA_008508345.1 Paragonimus westermani | reverse complement strand
GGAGCGAAAGTCTAGTTTAGTGTTTGCTTATGAAGTGAACCCTGTGAAACGTTTATGTGAACGCAACGACTGTGAACGAATGTGGATGTTGTACAATTTGAAAAAGTTGAAAATCCCCGAAGTTCAGTGCAAACCGGAAACAGGTGACGGTGATAGCCCGGTCAAATACTCTGACTTGTTACTGCGTCACCGAGACGTAGTGCTCATCAGTGCTAGCCGTTTGGGTATGCATGTGAACGACCTGTTGACCGGAGCATTTTGTCCGCAGTGAAACTTATAACGGCCCGTCGCTGCCCGGAGGGTTGGCCTTTTCTGTTGTTGTTAGCGCATGTTTTATACAGTCTACTATTTTAGTTAGCACTCGGTGGCGTACCCACATTCCTACCTTAGCCTTCTTTTATTTTTGTTTTGAACATTTTCGGCGGTGTTTTCTTCCCAGATATTCCTCGTCACTCTATAGGTAAGCGGTGACCGAAGTCACAATAACTTCTGGTCATGCTCGTAGCTGCTATAACCGCGATGATGGTGATGGCGGTGGTGAAGATAATGATGGCGACGATGAAANGATGAAAGCACTGAACCCTTCGATCAGGAGCCATTCAGGTATTGTCATCATATACTATACAAGTAATTCGCTGTGCCGTCAACGTTTAATCAATGCTTGAATCCAAGTTTGTCTGATGCCTTGGACACGAATGTAACCAAACTGCATCCGATTTGTGCGTTTCCAACTTTTGATGTGTGGGGGCAGTGACGCGGGTTTTCTTAAACATTTCCGAAGTAGAAAGTAGATACCTCGGAAACCTTTTTTTTAGACAACAGTTTATTCCCCTGAATGACTAGCTCGACAACGTTTATCATCGAAATTTTTGCTTTTCATTAGTCATGTTCGTCAGAATGTGATAGTCCACGCGGATAAAACACAATCCCCAATAAGCAAATGATAACGTATCCGATACAATAGTGCCCGGATGGCTAAACTAGCATGTGCAAGACAAACCGGCCATAAAATGATAATATGGATTTACCAGGGTGTATTCCAGTCAGAGTTACAACGGTGTTGACTAAAAACCTGTTGAATAAATAACTGATGTAAAGTTTTATAACAGACGTTTCAATTCCAAAACTGATTTCAGACAAACCTGGCACTTCAGATATCCCTAAGGAGATGTCAGGCGAACACAGATAAACAGGTCCCTGAAGCTAATTGTTCACCACCTAATTTTCACTGCGGCGTCTCGGAAACGGTTAATAATAATCCGGTACATTGCCCTGCTAAAACCGTCGCGTGTAACGCTCAGGCGACTACAACATTTCACTAGTAGGTTAAACCGTAGATCTCAGCACTTTTAGTCAGGAATTTTTTGTATAGCTCATGTATTCAGAAAACGGCTAATTAAGATGTCAGTCTGTTGGGGAATATCTCAATAATTTGGGTGAAAGAAAACATGGAAGCTGAATCTGCTCCGATGAATCTCAGTCACGTGTCGCTCTGAGGTGCTTATGTAACGAAGTATTTGATAAGCATGCTTTCGATAAAATCCCAATTTAACCGCCTTGCTTCGATCGTTTTTTCATGTCGAAGCCGAATAGACGGACGGGTTCATTCTTATTGTAACCACCTCGTACCACAGAACAACACAGTCATTTGTCAGGCAAAGTTTGGGATTCGAACCTTGAAGATAAATGTCCGGTCATCCCGATTTTATGATGCAACTGAGAAAGATTGTCCTGGTCAGGTGTGGTGGATTAGTTCTCAGAAACTGCCTTCAGAATACATACCAGTTATAAGCTTACCACCTAAGAACTGGTAGATGGTGGCACCGAATGTTCAATTCCATCTCGCCTGGTCGACCAATTAAACGGATGAAGAGCCTAAACAATTCGTGGAAACGAAGCCTTGTCGGTTAGTTTGCAATAAGAGCAGAACGCTGGACGTACTGACTCCAAATTAACATACTCATCCGTCTTTTTGTCTGGGGAATTCAGATCAAAAGTTTGCAGATTAAAAGTTTGCACTGACGACCAGTGAACAACACATTTGTCTGTTGCTGGGTTATGTGCGTTGAACCTGTAGGCTAACACTTTTTCAGAAATGCTACAAATACACAGATATTTCCCTGAAAGGCATTAGGTTGTGTAGAAAACGTTAAGGAAGTTGTCAACACCAAAAGGTAGGCGAACAAAACTGGAGACAACTACTCTTTGGGGAATTGTGGCTTTTATGGTCTGGATGAGGGAAATGAGGTAAATAACTACAAGTAAATATGTGAATACATACGTTAACCCGAATGATAAAATAGTTTACACTGAACTTGGACGATGTTAAGTGGTTAAGATAGGTCTTTGCTGACACCGCGATATTCAGTTAGGTTTGTTAGTGCACAGTCTACCATGTCGACCTACCTTGCAAACTCGAGGGCGAAAGTATCGGCCAAATCCTTTTTCGACCAAGTGCCAACCAACGTGCTAGAAGGGCCTTTCTCTGGATCGATAATCAAGTAGCGTGGCTCACGAAAATCTAACGGGACGCTCCACCACGCGTAAGAGTCAGGCAGCAAATAGGCGCACTCAACAGTGTTCTTCTCACGCAGCAAGCCTGAGTGAGTCTGGCAAAACAACTTTTTCGATGCATAGTTTCCACACTAATTAAATGAGTAGAAATGAAGCTACCTCAAGAATGGAAAAAAAGTTATCCAAAATAGTTACGCAGAACTGTTAAATGATGTAACAGACGGCCTATGTAGATGAATTGCATGAGAGTTATTTAACTTAATACAATCCGTTGCAAATCCCAACTACTAGGCCTTGCCAGAATACAGCAATGCATGAACGAGAAAACATGTCTGTGATCAAGTGTGAACTCTTTGCCAATGATGTGTACGGACAAAGTTACAGTGACCCTCGAAAGCGCTTTACCAAAGAGATAGCTAATGACCAGAAAATACAAAGGTACTAAACCACAACATAACATGCTACTGCAAGTAAAGCGGACTCACATCAATTTTTGTTTCTAATGTCATGTGTCCATCTGTTACCAACTTCATTACTACCAGTCATCTCATCAGTCAGTTTATTCGGGTTGCGATACCTCATAACGTACATCATTTAAATGCTTCATATGTCAGGCATTGTCAGGCAGGCTACACAGAGTATCACGATATTTCACAATCATTCTGAACCTTGTGGCCGTAATTGGCACAAAACTGACAAGTCGAGACAAGCTGTGTCCATCCACACTAACTACAGATGAATCAGTGACACATCAGACGATCAACCTCTTCTATCCATCCGAAAACGAAAGCGTTCATTCCTATCTCAGCCACTTCCAAAGTGTTCGCTCGATTCTAGACAGCCACAAAGAGGCGACTGGTGGAGTGATTTATACAGCCTGTAGGGCGAATTCCTGACCACACTGGTGTTAAACAAACTCCCGATGAATTGATGGACCGTTGGTGCCGCTCATCTCTGATGTTCGAGACGACCTGGCATTGTTGCCTAATGACATATTTCTTCTGTGAGGTGAACCCGGATTTTGTCCCGATCAGACAATTGTACAGCTGTTTAAACGAGGACGGAAACAAGATAGTTATCTCGCTGGACCCTTTGGGAATTGTTGGACTTAACTAAAAGCACGGTAGAAGTGGCCACATTGGTAATGTGGTCGTGTTCGTATTTTGTGGCCCGGCGTATCAATTTTCCATGTCCAAACATGTGACAATGTGACCCAAATCTACCCCTCTCAAGTGTTTACTCTTGTATACTTTAATTCCTCTGTTTTCAAAGTTAACTGAACCTTGAACCAGGTTTTTCAGGTTTATAGCCTAAATGTGATAGATGTGAGAATAACTACCTGCCTGTTATTGTACTCTGCTTGAATGGTGTTCACATCATCTTCTTAGAGGTCTGTCCGTCTTTGTTGTTTTTGAATCTATTGACTGCCCAGGAGGACTCTGTTAGATATGAATGTCATACTACATGATTATAATGGTTCACCATACCACTAACTGACATTAACAGGTCTGGCGTCTTGCCAACATTGGTGCTGATAAAATGGCTTGAGAACAACCACCTTTAAATTAATTCTGTATACACGCGAAAGCGGTTTGGTATACCCTACCGTGAGCTAGTTAGTGCACGCACCTTAAAATCCCAGGAGTACGAAGTCCATCTACAGTCTGGACAACCATTTTGTAGCTTCATTAAGAATAACCTTCAAACCAAGCAGACGGAAAAGATGAGACCTTAGAGAAAGTATCTTATATCTCTGTCACTTGCACAAAAATATTCAGTACTTCGGCCTTTGAGAAGCCGATACAGACCAAAGTACTCACTCTATTCATCTCTAACCCCTCAACACAACACAATGAACATCGTGCGCAGTACCAGGTCGCTGAGGCAACCGAGCAAGCTTAATTAGTACCGACAGCAAAATCCAAAATTTATGGCATGAACTATGGATAAATCGCCCTTACAAGAAACAGTTATTTCGCTCTAGGCTCGAAGAAGTAATGTATGGCGAGGTATGTGGTTAACTCTTGAAGTGGTCGGTCGGACTTCAGATAATCGTATGACACCAAAATTGTTTACTGGTGAAACCAATCACCATCAACGTAATGGTTTGCATTGGATGCGACCGTCTACGGACGAAAGCGATTCGGTAGCAAACGAAGATAATTCAGAAGACTTCATGGATAGATTCATGTTAGTTGCCTGTTGTCGATAGTTAAAATCCGACTAGAAAAATATAACAGGTAGGAGAATTACAAAAATTCGGTTGGTTAACTAAGCAACCACAGGTGAGGCTAAGTCATCAAAGGCACAACAATTGAGACCACTGCCATTTCAACTGCATGATTACTGCAACAGATAGTCATGAACCAAGTACCACAATACACCTTAGTATCAATATATGTAGGGTTGCTGAACAGTTGCTAGCTTATCGTTGTTTCTAGTAGAAACTATGTTACAACCCCCAATAACAGTAGCCACTTCATTGGTATGTTTGAAGCATTCAGTATTTTTTCTTGGAAAGGTAAGGAGGGTTAGGAATTATACCTAATTTACAAGAGGAGCGCAAATGGTACACTGAACCGACTGTTAATCCTTGTCTTTTTCAGTGGTACCTCAAAGACTAGGGAACAAATGAGGAAGTGCTGTGAAACTGGTTCTAACACCGAAATGAACGCTTCTGAAAGTCTTCATCACGGTTACAACCGACGCACGCAAGCAGAGTTGTCTATGTGTATCCAGGACAAATGTCAGATGGTGTTCACTCACTGATATCTAGTCGGACGGGACATTCCCATCACCTCATCGCACTCCGTAGAAGCAAAGAAATCTAATTAGCGGTCGTGCACAGTGGATCAGCCACCAGTGCAGAACGACGCCATGAGCACGGCATAGTGATAGAGGCACGCGTTTGTGATTGGGAAGTATGGGCGAACACTAAGTCTATGGTACGGTCGATCGCTGGCATGTGTGTCAGAACTGACTGCGTCAGCAACCACGGTTCACCCAAGTGTTCATGGCGATCTCCAACGAGCGGTCGAAAATAACAAATTGCCATCAGGCATTATCTGCCCAGAGCATCTGGAAATTCTCAGAAGGATAAAGCACACACAATACGAAACATTATTTCAAAAGTAACACTAAGCAAGTTTTTGATGAAGAAAAGAGATAATGCAACTGGATGAAACGTAAACATGAGGTCGTTGTGGTCATGCTCAAAAATGATTTAAGTTGTTTGCACTAAGCAAATTAGACCGAAAATTTGCCCGTTTGCTGTGGTGTTCGATCAGGTGGGTTCCATTCTGGTCGTTCTCAGTCTCATCAAAGCTGTTAGTAACCGAATTAGTGAGACCCCTTAGATCCTGTCACTTTGTTTTGTTTACAATCCGTTCATCAGCGTCAAAATAATCCTCTTGAAATGTAATCAGATGTTCGGCAAGACTGTGGTTGCTGACGCAGTCAGTTCTGACACACATGCCAGCGATCGACCGTACCATAGACTTAGTGTTCGCCCATACTTCCCAATCACAAACGCGCGCCTCTATCACTATGCCGTGCTCATGGTGTCGTTCTGCACTGGTGGCTGATCCACTGTGCACGACCGCTAATTAGATTTCTTTGCTTCTACGGAGTGCGATGAGGTGATGGGAATGTCCCGTCCGACTAGATATCAGTGAGTGAACACCATCTGGCATTTGACCTGCGCGCGTCGGTTGTAATCCTAGTGAAGAATTTCAGGTTCTACCCTAGTGTGTTAAAATCATACTACTTTAAATTTGTGAGTAACTACAAACCGTCTGGAAATATTCACACTTTGCAGGCGGCAGTCAAATATGAGGTCAAGCGCAAGTCCACTCACCTCCCAACAAAACACAAAACTGTTGGAAAATATGGAAAAGCCCAGACACCGTGCGAACAACGGAATGAAGACACAGAATAAGCATTTCTGAGCAAGCATAATCTCACTAAAATTTAGGCTGTGTTTATTTTGCAGTGATGGGCCGAAAGCTCTGCGATAAAGGTGTGAATGCGTATATCGAGCATCGTTTTGATGACGTTTAGAAAATGGCTCGGAAAAATTACCTTTCCATATGAAGACCGACCAACACAACAACAGTACAGTAGCCAACCGAGTAGACAAAGAGCGATGACGATCAACAGAGCGCCCAAAATTCCTCCAATCAGTACAGCGTTTGGGCCATGACTGTGTCCCACAACCACTAAAACACTTTTAGTTGGGTTCCATGTACGTAGCACCATAGTGTCAGCCACCATCTCTTCTATCCAATTTTCCACAATGCTTTGTACCACGGCATAGAATACGTAGGTCGTATTCGGTTTCAGCGTCGGGTTTTCTAAACTGACTGGATCAAAGAGACGCGTTTGAATATTTGAAGTTTCGGATTCAACAATACCAGAACCAATTAAAATCGGTTCGGAAGGCCACGTTCGGGAGTGGAAGACTATTCGTCCTTTCGGAACCAGAGTTGAACTTCGAGCATCAACTGTGATAGACATTGGAAAAGTTGAAAAAGTCACATTAACTTGATCCTTCAGAAGTATAAAGTTCATGGCGCATGTATTAAGCAATAGGTGGATGGAAATCATAGCGTGCTACAGGAGTTTGTTGACGCATCTTAATTTCGTAAATGTGGTTTCCCTAGGAGAAAGGCGGAAAATAAAAAGCCCTACGTTAGATGTGTTGTGCAGCTTTCGTTCGTTCACATCCGCGTGGTAATCTTATGGGTTCTCACAACTAATCAACAAAAAAGAGGCAAAATGGCACAGATGAAGATGCTACTTCACGCTCGAGTCACGCAGTAGATAAAACGGCCATTAAGGTAGGCATCGATAGGCAATGGTAACGTATGGTGACACGTTAAAACTGGAAAACATGGTGACAAGTGGAAAATGATTTACAGTTCAGAGGATAAAAATGATATGGCGAAACACATGGAGACTGAGAACGAATCAGGCGAAAGGGGTGCAAATCATTCTCACGGAAATTCGCTATGAAAAACACATTTGTCCCTACAATTAAGGCCTTAGTCGGTAGCAGAAAAACTGGTGGTGAATAATGCGCAGGTAACGACGTCTTAAGCTTATTAGAACAACATAGGACAGAAAAATGTTTACGTTTGTACACGTGAACTCGAATCTGAGCAGCACGCAAACACAGCTCTCACAACTTGGAACGTGTGGTACTCTATGCTAGTTCGACGACCCTACGACCATTTAAGGGGATGGTCATAGACGCGTGCAACGGAATACTTTGTAGAATCGTTGGTTTCCCAAAAATCAGTGCAAGACATCCTAGATGACACTATGTACTTCAACCACAGACTAGCTTACAGGATACCAAACTCGCAGGCATTTTAACGCTCACCATTTAAAGAACAGAGTGTTCAATTTCACAGAGCAAGTGTTGTGCACACCTCGGACGTCACAATCGAAAGAGAATATGTGAGTTTACCGGACGTTCTGACTAAGATATCTCACCCACATAGTGCAGCAGTCAACAGTAGTAACGGCGTTCGGGTGTTAGCTGTTCCAGTGTTTAGGTGAATCCATTGGCGCATTATCAATCTAGTTTTGATGATAAAGCATGAGCAGCATTATTATGGTACAAGAAAACCCACATTTTTCTTATAGGATAAACGCGGTACCAGACATAAATTGTTCAAACCACATCAGAGTTAGTTTTCGTTGTGTGTGGAAGTACATTCTTCATGTAGGCACACCAGTTTCACACCTGAACAGCGTTTTAACTCATACCCACATCGGAAAGCCAGGGTTTGCCTCTGTGGATAAGAGCCAATCATTCAAGCGTTTTGAGGATCAGGCATCTAAGTGAAGAAACGCAGCAAACCTAATCATAGGCTTCTGGTACCATTAGTGATAGTACTGTTCAATCCATAATAGTGTTTTCATTCCTTGTAGTATTTATAGTACCCTTCTTTTGAAACTACTTAGCCAGCAAATTCCACATCGAATACTCCAGGCAGAGAGTTCAGTACAATCATATTTTGCCCCTCTTTAACGGAGCAATCAAAAACATGGATGTAAATCACCTTTTCTGTTCCTGGATATGCATCTTACTCGAAGGATTGATGTTTTGGTACAGCACCCAGTTTGTCGCAGATGTACTTTGAAGGGCTAATGTTTACATGTTAAACGCATCATACCAAGGTAATCTAAAACAGGCCTTATCATAAAGCTGGTTAATACATTAACAAGATATGCATTCAGAAAACAGTCCAGAATGAACTGCAACATATCCATCATATTGTCGTGGACAACGGGCACTTACAATCAGTGATCTACAAGTTTTCCCTGTTCAACTAGTGATGTTGGTGCCAAAACTGGAAACTTTCAACAGTCACTACTCAAAGGCGACGGTTTTGGTAGGTCACTGTACTGCCGATTAAAGGCCACTGTACTACGGATGTAGAATACCGCAGATTTTGTATCAAATTATATCACAGTTCAAACTTCAATTCCACGTGTAAAACCTTAGCTGCATATGTTCTTCAGACCCCGCATTATTCATTTCCTTTCATGCGGCTGTTACGTGGGCTGCATATACAGCTGAAGTTTTGCATCTCGAAGCACATTCTGGCATAGGTATGGAAGCATGTGACGCAAGTACAAGCCAACACTCGTGTGCGCACAAGACAATTAAAACACAGAATAGCGGCATCGGCAGTAGCTCTTCTTTCGAAGAACCATCACCAGATGGGTCCCACACAGAACTTTGCAGTTGTTTACGCAACCGACAAGCCCTGGTTTTCGCAATTTACCGAGGCAATTTCTCTGAGACGTTGGTTTACGCTTCTGTTTGCAGAAATACTCGCTTGTTAGCCTAAAGAGCCAGCGTAACGATGATAATACCTGACTAGCAATTACCACGGCTGCATTTACCCCTCGTATCTTCAGTTTGAAACCCGACCCACTTTTCCGCCTTGCAATCTCCGGTTCTGTAGTAATGACTGGTACTACACAGATATTTACCAAGTTATAAATCATGCGCGTGAACGTTTTTGACTGCTCTGATGTGATATGAGATGACTGCTGCATTCCACCCATCACGCGCATGTATTACTGTATACCTATTCGGTTTAGTCGTAGAAAGGCATGACATTTTCAAAATAGTAGTTATCCATGATGACCCCCACCGATTTCACATATTTGTTCAGAACAAGTTACCATAAACCTGTGTTCCTACTTAAAGCTAAAAAGAGAACGACAATTTTTCAAATAGAAATCTGTCAACTGAGGTGCGAATAACTCAGTTGTAAGACACACGGTATGCATGTCGCTAGTGCTTTGTGGGAATTCTTCCAACTGTCCGTACGATTAATACTGAGCACAATACTGTTAATCTGTATTTCCGAACAGTGTTTTCGCATGCGTCACACATACTAGGTAGCTACTGGATAATACGTTAAAACGACAGAATGTGGCAGAATCTAAGGAGAAGCGTCGGGTGTAAATTCCTGGAAAATTCACCATAATATATGGCATGCGATGCGTGGGTGTCTAAAGTGAATAAAGCTTCTGTAAAACGTGCGTCAGTCAAACATTTGTGTACAGTAGTGTAGGAAGAGAAACCTACAACTGCACGGCAGCGCATGCGAAGTGAAAATCACCCGATGCATGAGACCAACCAAGAGCAATTCGTAAACTGATTAGAAACAGTGTTCGTTTTCACACTCTGGACTCTACAAGCATTTCGTTAATGGACTGAAACAATTATGTAACGTTCCACGGATTAGTAGGCAATGGCTAGATTGAAGCTGCGTTTGTTTGTGAAATACGACAGTTCGGACGTTTATCTTAGTATGCAGGCTGCAATTATTTGTGAGTGACGTTCAAGCAAATCAACCAGAAACCTCACAATTTATTAGCGGCCCAATGCACCGTTCGACACTTAGTTGATTATCCATGGACTACTTATGAATTTGTAACCTAACATCTTGATAACGAATTCAGTACTCACATGCAAGGCGGCTGGTGTCGTAAGAGTTGAGGGTGGGCATGGCGTTAAATTCAACATTCTCAACGACGGCTATGTAAAATCCATTGAGAGGCCCGCCGTCGTAACCATTTATCTCGGGGAAATTGACCACAACAGAGTTATTGCTCTGAGAAACAATTTGCATATCGCCTATTTTCAATCGGGGCGAAGGTGTAAACGGCACAGGTAGCGTCCAAACGTTCAAACCAGCATCCTTGATATCCACACCTGGAAATCAGAGCGCAACCTGAATTCCATTTTGTCCGTCAATCAAAGCAAATGCATTGAAAATCTACTGAATCTACTCAGATTTGATGTGACGAAAAATTCATTAGTTCAACGACTTTATTGGCATGTTATCATTCGATCGTCCATATAGAAAAAAAGAATTTAAAGGGAGTATGTGATCTAGAAAGTATGTTGGGGTAGAAAGTGAGGAACTATTTCGTAATAAATTTTGAACACAAGCTAGTTATCATCAAAAAATCACCGCAGCTCTAGCATCCCCATTCGCTTTTCATCTATCCTGTTTCCATAAGAAGCACCGTCGTCGAGATTCACCCTTGGCAGGGCTGATCAGCAGAGCGTATCTTTACATTACTGACTAAATCTTACGAACGAGAAACTGTACCGTTGTGTTCTTTTTGTGGAAAGAGGACGTCTGAAAAGTCTATTAAAATGTGAACGTTTTGACTAATTCCAGGTGATTTTCAGTGTATGAGCCAAAAATCGTCGTTATTGAAAACTGAATCGTAATGTGACATAGGCAGTACGCATTTAATGATCAAAATTCGCTGAAAGCATATGACCGATTTCTTTATTGTTCTCAAGCGTCAGTTACGAGTAACCAGTGAACTTCTGCCACAAATCCTACAATAAAAATATCAGTTGTACGGCACAGCCAACTTTTAAATGAGCCGTTGTGTTAATAAATATTCAACTCAGAAAAGACCCAGATGTTTTTGGTTAAACTCCAGTTAACAACAACATACTACCAAATTTCTGAACTTCAGACGTAACTTCGCAGTTTTCCTAGTACACTGCCCGTCGCACCCTAGCGTACGGTTTCTGTCATCAGTTCGACTCCACCTAAAGTCCGTATCTACCATAGTTGGGTTTATAGCAAATTGTAAAATTTGTTAAACCACTCATTAGCAAACATATATATTTGTTTGTGCACCTTTAGGATTGAATTCAGTCATCTGTGATATCCAGTAAAAAATTTCCGTTTATAATTATGGGGAGTAATGGCCAACTTATTCCGAATATCCCATCGTTGGTGGATGGGATGATCTAAAAAAAACAGTCCACTTATTATCATCTTTATAGACCGACAGCCGGCAACTAATGGCTGCCTATTTTACAGTTCAGGTAGTAGTCAATCATCAAATTCGTGCAGTAAGCCCCTCATGCTTACACAAGCCGAGGACTGTCAAGAGGACTCATGGATCGTATGTCGAAATATCTCATATCCGTGCTTTATGGCTCTTTCAGGTGGCCTCCTCCCCACAAACACAACATTCAGAGATAACCCTGAGGCCATATCTGTCTCTGTTGCACAGTCATGTCTGTAGTCATCTATTCACAAAATAGTTATGATACATGTTTGGGCAATCGCTGAGTAGAGGATACAATGATGTAAGCATTACGATTTCACCTGGGTTCACTCGTAAACATATCAACCTGTAAGATTTCATGACAGTAACTCAAAAATTCATTAAGTGCTCTGTCATTTGGTTACCATCTGGACGTAAACGGTTCTTGTGAATAATATGGTTGTGGTAATGTGAATTCTTTGTGCAAAATAATGTATACGATTGATGAGATAGTCCGGGTTGTAATATTCAGAGGTATTATGCCGGAAGGAAAATTAGTACTTACGGCTTGCTGGCAACAGAGCTAACACCAAAAAGTTGATCTCTGTAAATAGAATTATTGTGTACTGAAACGTGATCTGCAGATTTCAACAGAAAAACCTATAGCACTTATTGTCTTCCATGGTATCTTACACAATGGGGAAAGACTTTTCAATGTAAACGAACGTCGGGCCGCATGTCAAACACTCACTGGTCATCGCTGTCTTGGCTGTTTTATCTTCCATCTTATACACTGAAATAAATTAACTTCACTTGGCTAGCCGACTAGCAAGCGTTCACAGAGGTTCAAGAAGGAGTCACAATGAGGTTGTGAAGATGGTTTTCTCAGTTACTGTCCACGAAGTGGTAGACACCTAGTTCGACCAGAACGGGTTCAGGATAGTCCTGATGGGGACAAAATAGCTTGGAACCGCTGTCCAATACCCTACTGATAACCATTAGAACCAAGTGTTTACAGAACTCACCTGTTTATTGCCGTTATGCAGATAGTGATTCCAGTTCGAACGCTATTCGTTTATTTTCTTACTGCAAATCCACTGATTTTTATCAGCAAATATTTACGACCTGACGAATGGACACTTGAGGATTCACCTAAATTTTGCGTTACAGTTGACATAAGAAGTTGAACACATTCATAGTATCGATGAGATCTACATCGTAGCCCGGTTCAAAGCACCACTAAACAGTCGTGGAGGTGTCTAATTGTTCTGTTTCGCTTAGATTTTACTTTAGTGCGCTCCAGGTGTTCCACTGTAGACACCAAGTCTACGATTGTCTACATTTTGACAGTAGTATGGATGATATTACACCAACCCGTATGTTGTTCCTTCCGTCCCTGAGTCTGATTGGTAAAGAATTAGTGCCACAAAAAACAGTAGCTTTGATCCGATACACTCAGGACTAGAGACTTTGTGGCTGTTACACTGACCTCTAGTCTCCTTGTTGAAACCAGGGAATCCATTTATATTCAAACACCATGTGGTTTCACATCAGTTCCAGCGGTTGCTGTCAGTTTTTGAATGAACTACCGTTTTGAAGACTAGTGAAAATAAATCTTAACCCGTGTCTACGTTACGTTTTAACAGCCCACCTGGAACGTACCGGCTAATCACTCGAGCATCCTCGTTTGGGCCAATTCAACTTTTCGTCAGGTCATCAACCTAGAGTGAAGTGCTTATCATACCATGTGTTGACGAAATATTTGGAGGAAACCTAACATTGTAATGAAATGAAGATATCTTCTCACGTGGACGTGGTCATGAGTAACTGGCTCATTGGTTAGTAATAACAGTAAGTAATGTAATAGAAAGAAGGAACGTTGAGGAGCGTGCATTGTTATAGGTATGATTTAGGCATTTGGTAAAGATAGTCGAGCACCTGAATCAATCTGCTGAAACCAAATGCCATCAGATCTATTGTAGTAGCATTTTAAACGGTGATCGAAAACTCAGCACCATGTGTAAACTTACTTTCGGCTTCCTGTTTGGATAGTGTTATATGGTATTCAGAGGCTGGTAGAAGATCCGTAAAGCTCAGTTTGCGAATTCCATCATCGGAGACCAATCTAGTGATCGTTGAAAAGTTTGGCGTAACTGGAAGAAGACTACGAAGTAGTGTGACCGTGACCTGTGGTCGGGAAGGGATACTCAATATTTAAGCAAGTTATTGAGCAGGGAAAAAAGTAAATTAAAGCCGTTTTCACACGACTTATTTAAGGCCTTGTTCATATAAAATGAGAACGCGCTAGCAGACGTAAATGTTGTTCACTCTGTAACAATTCAAATTCTCCACTTAGTACAAGGATGTTGAAAAAAACGCAACTCACAAGCGTTTGCAGCTGGACGTATAGATGTAGTGGTTCGTTAATGATTAATGTGATGTGAATGAATGTTTTATCTCGTAACCAAGACGACCAGAGTTGTTCAGCCGATTCGGACACAGAACTGCTATACCGATGAAGTAGTGTCAAAACTTGCGTTTGGGCCGCCTGCCCATTAATGTGGGTAAACCGGAGATTTCGATTGAATGCAAACGATGCGATCAAGCAGGAGTGATGTGATTTCATATCTGTGCGAAAAGATATTGTTTACAAGCAATGCACATGAGACTGGTTGTTCCGTGATGAAGGGCCTCGGTTCGTAGAGCGAAGGGCTGTCACTATGAAATTCTCTCAGCCATCTGTATGTTATTAATAAAACGATTTGCGGAGGGATACTTTCAGGGTGAACGTCCAGATACATCACGGAATTCTTGGTTATTATCAGTATTGTTCATGTGTCATATAAAGCTGAACACGCGGACAGGCCAAAAGTCAGCTGCTTTATGTTAGCCATTAAGTTCGCAGTCCTGTCAACAGATTTATAACTCATAAACTGTTTTAGAATTCCAAGACTTTGTAATCTGGTTAAACTGATATTGGACGTATTGCCACTCGGAAGTATCCGTGATTAGCTCTAGAATGGTAACCGAAGTCGAGAAATATGAACGACAGTTCCACAACTGAAGTGTGCGATTAAGTCAGAAAACAAAGTTCCATACAATTTGCACTGTAAGCACAATAAAGTCAATCAGTGCTCCATTCAAATATGATATTTAACTTACCCACATACCAATAGGGTTAGTGAGACACGTCATCCTTTACTATCTCTTTGCAGTACTTATGAGTAAAAAAGAGTCATAATATTTAATAATTTTTACCCTCACACCGGCACTTAATGAGAACTGAGGTTTTGGTTCAGACACGTCATGTACGGAAAGTTGCCATAAGCTTCGAACCACCAACCATTCGGTCATCCAGTCAAAGTTTTTATTGGCTGGCCTACCAGCCCTATCAACACTGTTTATAGGGGAAAGTTATCATAGACTATTATAGAGAGTCAATATCCTGTTACAAATGAGGAAGTGTTTTATCTCATTCTGAAACAGTGCAAATAGAACCCAGAATTATGAATTGCAGCCACGGAACTGTTGAGATATCAGATATTCACGAAGACCAGCAATACTGAATACATATTAAATATCACTTCGCAACAAACCTCAGATTTTCTAACCTAAACACTCCGGTAGCCCATAAATCGTCAGTATGTTGTCTTTTGTTTTAACACCTTACAGATTAATGGGCTAATATTATGCGGTTGGAAGTATAAACGAGCCACATATGGATGCGAACAGTTTGTTTTAAGAGGCCGCAGTTCCTAGAATCGCAGGTCATTGGCCAGCTTTCTGAAGTTAGGTGAAATCCACACGTTTTTAACTTCGTTTAACGTGGCACATTTCGGTCTATCAAAGATATGCTCTACTCGAGAGTGTACTACTTTCGGTAACAGATTTTTGGGATCGTTGATAAGTACTGTATTTTTAATAAGGAAAGTGGACGAATCACATCAGTTTTGGATACAAATAACTGAATTGGATGTTAAATCAACAAAAGGACTGGAAAATGTCCACATCTGAAGTGTCGGAGTCCCTCGTTTTATTGCCTGTATTCAGGTAGAAGGTGAAAAGCACTCACAACTGATTGTAACATCAATATTTACGTAGACTTCTCAGCCACTTCCGGAAAGAAACACAAAACAAGTGTTGCCTCCTACAGATAACTTCTATCGGACTCGTATCCCAGTCATGAACAGTCGACGTTTTACGATCAGAGAATGCTGTTCGCCTGAAGTAGAAAACATCACGTTCACTGGAAACGAAACTGCTGCTAGACGAAACTTGTGAATTCTGTTGAGTATATCTGCACACCTAGGATCAAAGTCAGTTAGTAACCTCGTCATACAGGTTGTGGACAGCACAGACAGCACAATGTGCCTCAACCCATATGGTAAATGATGGTGTTACAAGACCAATGTATCCTTGCAACTCATCACCTACGAAAAGATGGGGTTATCCGGCTATTAGATTTAATTGATCTGATTGACGCAAACACAATCAACGGCGGATCATACAACACCAAATCGTTCACTGCGTGCTCAGCTGTTCAGGCCTAATTTCACGCAGCCTTCGATGTAACCTGAGAGTAAACACCCTGTAACCCAAAAGCTGAAACATTAAATTTGAACTGGTATTGTATCAACAACTGAATGACAAAAACGAATTGCCTTTCTGCTTACTATGTGTTCAAGGTGTATCTAGGCAAAACAGAATCTGATGAGCAGTAGGTGTAGATTGAATCGTAACTCCTTTGGTTTAAATCAGATTCAACCATTATATGGTGCGCTTTGGTCGGATAATCCCCGAGATCCATCATTGTGGCGAGATCAGATCTTCGGTCACCTGATCCGAAGAGTATATTTCCCAAAAATATCGGTTAAGCAAGCTGACCGTTAACCTTCTTAAAAAGTCATCTACTTTACGCCACCTCCGTTTTCCTAAATCTAAGAAACTGTAAAACGCCATTAGTAAGATTATTTATCCTTGGGATTACCATATCAGTGCTCACATTGATTCACCCAACCGCCTCCTAAAAGAATCTAACATATGCATGACTTAAAACGCAGTCTTACAGTTTTGGCATTACAGTAGTTAGTCTTCATAGGAGTCGAAAATTGCAATAGATGTTAACAGTGACATCAGAGTTTACTTCAAGTTGGACTTCAACAACAAAGTACAAAGCCTGGGAAGCGACGAAAGTCCGAGACCAAACATTTTCTCTAACGTCCGGTATGATGTTTATATTTGTCAGTATCCGGAATGTACACTTATGGGGCAGAATAATTTTGACGTATTGAGACAGTGTGACACGAATGCGATGAAATATGGCATTATCTACAGATATCAAAATGCAGTAGCCTTGGAGGATCATTCTTTGACCTAAATAATGCAGCTAACTTTGAGATACAGATGCGACCGTCCAGATGCAGCGCGAGTGTCCACGGAAGTCGGCAAGCTGCCTATAATCTATTTCACATCCAATAATGGAGTGCTATGTTGCTCCCCGTCCATAATGCTGCACAGAATTAGTGTCAGTGTTTCGTCAAAGCCTTAACATTTGAAATGTGAACTATCAGTTAGCAGCCTCTCTGAAAAGAACTGTAACAAGATGGGATGATTTCGTCAGCACTGAGGATGATTGAAATGTCATTTTCATGCAGTGTTTTGAGTATTCGCAATCAGAAAGGACCTGCACCTCCCTTAGGTAAGTCTCGGCTGTAGCCACAGATTTACAGTAATCGATCCAAAAATTAATTCGGAGTTAACTTGAATCTGTTTTTAACTCAGTGAAACAAACCGAAACGTATAAGCATGGGACCAACCAATAAATATCACGGCAACGAACTAGTCAGTTACCCTGTGTATGGGCGTTGGGGGTGATAGTGTTAAACAAATGGTTAGATGATATGCACACGCGGCAGCCACAGACCACTCAATGTTTATCGTAACGGAATGAGTGGTGTGATTTCCCTCTCACGACAAAGATGAATGTGGAACCACGGTGCACTGTGAAGCTTTTCAAACTGCTGACAATCATAAGTGTGGACAGCACTGAGAAACGTAGAATGGAATTCTCGCAAGTCAAAAGTTGTGGCAAGTTGTGAGGTGGTGGTGAAGGCGACATTTAAACTGGTTGAGGGTACTTAATGATACCAGCGAACTCTAGTCCTAGCATTTCTCTCCAGATAATTTTATCGCCTGTTATGGAAAAAGGAGCTTTGCAACGGGTATCAAACAAATCTGTTAAACAGAGCCATCTGTATCAAAAACAATGGGAACGAAGGTTAACACTTCCATCTGATTAGCAGCAAAACAGAACACCGCCTCAAACATCCCCACAAAGGGGCATCGATGAATCTTTGCTGTGTGATAACAAAGAGCCGTTCAAGTCATATCACAACGATGCTACATTACCTTGCATGGTACAAAACACCTTCTGGGGAGTGCAACTAATTTCTTTTGGATGGAACAGCTCCTTACACCTGAAGATTGCGATCACTGTGAGTGCAAACACAGTGAATAAGACAGATTGACTTAGCGATAACCGTCAAAGTTTACATGTGCTCATAATTAGTGCTACAGACTCATCCATGCTGTTCACTGTCAGTCAGCGGACTACAGACCTGCGGTCGCAGCTCATTATGGTTAGCGCAAAAAATGTTGTACAGGGGCATACAAAGAGGAAAGAATTAATCGATAATCACCTCAGGCTTTAAGTGAGGAAAAGGGTAACAATGAAGTCTTACATCTTGACAGATTTATTTTGTCTAGCATTTACCATCGCACAACAAGCTACTGGACCGATTATCAGATCCAATAGACTTACACAGTTAACGACGGTTACAGTCCGTGCACCTTTGGTTAACAAATCACTGTCACAACCGAAGTTTTCCTTTACCTAAAAAATAAGCTGGAAAGCGCAACGTGCAGAAGAAGATTCAGAACATGTTAGTGAATGCTGTTCATTCGGTTCACCATTCTGAGAATCCCAAGTGCTATCAGTGTGATTGTATGATCCAAGAGACTCGTCTGGCTTGGTACCTTTGTCCTGCTGCCACGTGCTTTCGGTTTCTGCTTCACTCTGTTTCAACCGCTAAACCTGAGAGTCGTCAACATGAACAATCAAGAGAAATCGAGCAACATGAGTCATCACTTTTCCACATATGAAACACTGTCAGTTTAACACCGACAGGAAGTGATGACATTCTTGCGGAGTCACGATGCACACTTAAACTTAACCAATACAATCCTGAACTCTTCATCCACACTTGAGAGAAATCAAAATTTTCAGTGATTTAAGCGGTTTTGTGTAACCCGTCCTACGGTGATTGTATAAACAAAGTCTGGTCTGGTCTAACTGGACCATCATATGGTTTCGTGCACATGATCAAGCTCTACATACATTCTACAGATGTGTTTCACGTATGGTTCTAGAAGGTCTGTTTCCCAAAAGAAGGGATTCGATGGAAAATATTTCTTGGTGTGTATAAATGTTTCCAGGATAAGATGTTTCTTAACGGGGGTCTTCTTCGGGAAGACGCTGTATCGAGTTAGGCGAAGATGTGTGTACTTGTAGCTATCTTCTGGATATAAGGAATACAAGCGTGAATGGACCAGCGAAGATAAAATCGCTTTCATCCGAATATCAAGTTTGAAAAATGAATCACCACAAATCAAACAGCGGGTAACCGAAGTGAGAGTTGATTACTTCAGAATGCGGAACAGTCATCTGAGACATTTTACACGAGGGGTGGAAATAAGTAAGTAAAGAAGACAACAAAGCAGATTTGAATAACTAGGCTGATCTTTCATTATCTGTCATGAGACGGTTACTCAGAAGCTTATTCTGCCCCAACAAACATGGATTATGAGTACCGAGATTGCTGTCCATAATTTTAGGCCATCGGAGGCCGAAGCCACAAAATTCTGAAACCGCAAACTCGGAAATACCCTAAAACATTTCAGAAACGTACTGGACAGGGTCTGTTTAAAATCCATTGTGTGAGACACCAAGGGCCTCAATGCCCTAAAGGCTGAATGAATGAATGAATGCGTCTGCCGTTAGCTGCTAGACAATATCACGTTGAATGAACATCAGGTGTTGTTTCCAGTAGGCACACATGAGAGCATCTAACTGATAGCAGGGTGTTGAATGATTATCAGGTTCCGAAAATACCATGCAGGTAAAACAGGAACAAGCCGACATAGAAGCAACGCCTTCTAAAAAACAGTTGACGCATCTGTACAAAATTGACGGCAAATCTCAGTTTATCAGCGCAAATCATGAACTACACTTTGAACGGAAATGGTTTTCACCTATAGACAAAGACTCACCGCGTTGATTTTCCCTACGATGGCAGATCACTTCGACGTGCACCAAACTGCATCTTATGCATTGCGCATATACTACCGTATTTACATTAACTCCCCTTTCCCATGTCTTCACATGCTTGCCATGGAAGTCGATGGCTTTCATACACATCGAAGTGTGCCGGAAAATTAACAGACAGATTGATTTGAAATTCAAATCCCAAGAGGAAAGCGTGAGAAGAAAGAGGTTAGAATGTGATGGCGTGCACGTGCACACACAACACCGCGTTTGAAAAGATGAACATCTAACAGCTTCAGAAGTTGTCTGGCCTCAGATTCAAACTGTTGGTAAGTGTCCCAACAAAAGAACCTATAGTGGCACACATTGAAATTGCACATGCCTGCGAAAACAAATATAAGCCCACAGATACCGAAGGTTCTTTTGACTGACTTGTAGATGAACGAATAAACACAAAACTGGATGATCCGCCAACGAGCAGATGAAAGTATCAAGAGAATCGTGATAAGTCGCAGGTATCCATCAAATGCTCAAAAATGCTAAACCAGAACTGATGCCTCTTAATAAATGAACCATAATACATGGCGTTATCAATATGAGTAAAAAAGGATAACATGAAGTTAGCGAGACAGTTTGTTTCGCACACTCCTGCCAATAGCAAATATGTGGTAGTTGAAATAAAATATACCGACACCCAAAGGAAAACGTAGATAATTACCTGCAGACGTCATGGAGCTACTTGGAAGACAAGAGCAGGCATAGTGTAACTGGTAAATCTTTCTGAGCATACAACGGGGACTTGAGGCCAAAAGTAAACCTGAGCTATTCAGACTTAGGCGGCTTCAGCTGGTTGCACGTTGTGTTCACACGAAACGATGAAACCACTTCACACATGTACTGGTTTTACTCAAGCGTGAGCGATGATCAGGCCGAGTTTCAAGTAGCCCTAAGGCAATAACTCAACGCTAAGACTGAAACGTAGTCTTGGGTTTGGTCTTTGTTGAACTTAAAATTTCACCTAGCTACTCCTCTGGGCACACCAAAGCCTTGGTTCCACCTTCAGTGAGAGCTGGCTAATCGACTAATTTGAGTTGTGCATAAAAATCCGTTTTCTGTTTTATTCAAACTCTTCTCCGTCTTACCAACCATACACTAAGGGCGTCGTACAAACTAGCTATAATCGAAAAGGCCAAACTATTAGCCGTTTACACAATGTTAGATGTGACGTTCTGATGATTCATCGTGTAAGATGATTCAAAGGGAGAACTCGGGAATGTGTTTCTATGACCTAAAAATCGCAACCATAGATGCGCGTTCGGAAAAACGATTTCCATATCAAAAGACTTTTTAGTCAGCTGAGTGGCTATCACTGAGATGGTGACATTTTCAACGACAAAAAATTATTAGCCAAGTCCACCCGTTGCCGTTCATACACACTTCAGGGAACAGAATGTAAATCTATGTCGTACGAAGTGGTTTGCGATTTGTCTGTGTACATTCTGAAGGTATTCATTTTAACGGTTTTAGTTTCAGGAAGTGCCATCACTGAATGTTTGAACCATCTATGCAGGGATGGTGATTAGGTTTCCGACTGAATTGACAGAAATTACACGCGTGAGAGCATACAAACTATGGTTGCACCGTAGATATATATACACGCATCAGAAAACTGTATGGTTGTCCCAATTTTAACATTATCTTACTTATTAGCAAGATGGCCGCAAAACAGCTTCCACAATCGAAAGGACGGATTTTAATGAAACTTGAAATAGGTCAAATTTTCCCTCACTTTTACACAACGAAACAAACGACTGTAAGTGAAACACGACAAAACGTCCCCACCATAAACTGCAATTGTACCTGAGAGTACGACATATCTTTCGGACACCTCTACGCAGAGAGACGGCAGTATGTGGAAATTCATACATATCCCCGTTCGCTTCAAACCAGTCGTCAACTTCGTCGATGATCTGTATACGTTTTCAACTTTGAATAATTGAGGTACCACTAAGACACATAAACAATGCTCGGTGAGGTTGAGGGTAAGACCACACTCCGGTTGGTACTGAACCAAACGTCCTTAAGAAAAACCACAGAAGTCGTATTGAACATAGTTTGAAGTACAGTGTAGATTAGTGGGAAATACGCTGCAAATTTCATGTGACTGAAAACAGTTGAGTATCTCTGTGAACATCCGCGGCATAATTATTTAGAAGACGATGGAGGAAAGCAACAAATTACAGCGCTGTTAAGGTAGTCTCATTGATCCTGTGGTGATCGTGTAGTCCCATCTTAGAGAAGCGCCACGTGAACATCATAATAACACAGCGTTAATTGTTGTTTATGTCATATTAGGTCTCTGAAATTTGAGTTTTGTTTTCTCGTGTTACAAGTTATCCCTCGGTTGTTATTTTCTTCGCCTTTTAGCACTCACCTTCTACTTACTGTTATTTAATATCATCGCTTCCCAGTGTCTCAACTGATATCTAAAACAACCAGCTAGTTATTCACCTAATTGCCAGTACGTTAACTAAAGAATACTCCCCATTTCTCCGTACCTTGGTAACGGTGTTTCTCTGCCTTGAGTCATCCACATATCTTTCTCATCAGCAAGATAGGCGGACTGACTCAGAGAAGTTCAGAATACTTAATTTTTAGCCCATAATTACCTGTTGGTTCGTTAAAATATTTTTGTGGTCCCCCTTTCGCGTGTAAGACTTTAGTAGTACAATTTTCTTGTTGTGTCAATATGAGCTTGAATACATCTCACGTTATTCCGAAACCAGATCGTCACACTTGTCCTTGTTCTGCATGAGGTAAAATAGCAAGTCACCCTTTTTACCACTAAAGCGCTATCCTATGGCTCTTGAACCAGCATCTTTACAACTCAGAAACCTTCAGAAAATTCCTCATGTGCCAATCTATATCGAGTGGGACACCAAAACCTTCCATTTTTTAATTCGGTCAGTTCACCTCCTGATAACATAACTTAGAAACAGCAAATGCAAAACAGAGCCACACAAAGCATGACTGTGTGAAGAATTCACCGTTAAGCCAACCACAGTGATCCACACAACGCAACGTAGACTTGGCTACATCCGTCTATTGACAAACCAGAAGACTGCATGACAGGTTAACGTTGTGCGAATGCTTTGATCGGATGCAACATTGCAACCGAAAGTTATTACAATATTGTACAATTTATTCCTTTTTATAACGACCATTTTGATGGAATTCAAATCGCCGTTTTATATTAACATATGTTTAGTTGCCACGACGGATGAATGTAGAACACTCAATGACAGCAAAGGTATTGCCGAAACGGAATGGCCTTATAAGTTTATAGTGGAGTGTATATGAAGCGAACTTGTCTGATGAACAACACTAAGCAGCTACCAGGCAGTGAAACAAAAACTGATATGAGAAAGCTCAGAACGGCACGCCCGGTTTTACAACAACCACTCCCAACCAGTTGCCAAAGTTGTTTACATACTGTAAGGGACAGGATAGCTTGGGCGTTAATCAGTTTGTGTCGTCAGCAAGCTACTTTGAAAACAAACACCGCACTCACCCCGGTAACTAAGCAATTAAATAAACAAACATAAGCAAGTGATCCTGACTGTGCAGTTTCGACCAGAGTGAGTACTGATGTCATTCAGCCTACTGATTATATCGGTGCAGTGCCAAGAGACTGATTAGACAGGTTGGTCTAAATGTTGTTCTTACTGATAGTAAAATCAATTGACGCGTATCGTATGATGTCTACCGACGTAACGTACCCCCACACTCCGAAGCTACACGCCCATGAAGTTACCTCAAAGAATAAACGGCATAAGACAGTCAGACTGAATTATGATTGGGTGTTTGGCAAGGGGAAAGACTGGGTGTGTCCTTTTATGAATGTGCAATTCCAAACCACCTCATATCAATACTCTTACTCTCCGTTCGGATTGCATTTAAATAGAAACCATTCATCACAAATTGTCGGATGTAGGAGAATGAAACTAGTCGCTTACCTCGTAATTCACTTCTACAGGAAACGACGTGCCATTCACCGACCAGTTCACCATTATAGTCGAACTTGATCGGTCAAGCAACTGCAAACTGACCCAGCTTGGACCATACGGATGTGGGACCGTTTCGAACGAGATCAACCCCGATCCGATACGGGCTTGTTGGTATAGACTGAAAATCTTCATCCACCATGGGGTGAGGGGAGAAAACGGCAGAGAATAGTAAAGTAGTTTTTAGGTTCTGCTACATTTCCGGTTGCACGTAGAAAAAATTACTTTGTGAAAACCTGGTGGAATTATTATCTTAAGCCAAGCTACTCGACTGGTACTTTCTTTCTTAGGATACTCTGGACTTCCCATTACTGTACGCGCCACAGTGAAGAACTCATTCACCAAATGGTTTATCTACGCGTTAACCCGTCGGAAATGCTCCGATATTTGACAGGTTGTATTATAGACAGAGAAGATGGAAAAGAGGAGACAATTAACACAACGACGTGCTCTGGCAATCGTTTGTTTCCAATTACGATGTTTGTTTTGATAAAGGCATGAACGTCATTAACATGACTAATACATGGTATACTGAATATACATACGAAAAAACGCCGAATCCAAAAGGAACTAAGTAATCTAGTCACTATGGATGGTTTACATCGAACCCTCTGCGGCTCCCTTATTGCGTCTCCCATGTAGTGCAGACATGGAGAAAAAGATACGGGAATCGATGACTCTCTAGCGCGGTTAATTAAAACAGGTTGAGACTGTGAACGGTAGGGACATTATTCTAATCCCTTGCGAAGAGAAGTGTGATAATATTCCGAAAACGTTCCGGGTTGGTAAGCGAATGAAATACTAGCAATCGGAGACGACAATATTAGGTCCGCATGTTATAGTTATTGGAGAGACGTCGCTTACTGTTAGGCAAAAAACTGAGAGAGAATGAAGAGAACTTTTGAATAAACACAACCGAAGAAACAAAAGAATGACCAAGTGGACATTGCGTGGTACTAATGTTTGCTTTGGGTGAAAAGTTATCAGACAATAGGTGCATTTACCTGCGCTTAACACATTCTAACCCAACCCAACAGAGCGTCATAGTCTGCAATAATACATCAGTGAGTGACCTGATGCCTAACTGCCAACACCCGTTGTAAGGAAAACAAACCGGACCCTGGAAGCAAAGCAGGAGAAAGGATTAGAACTCTCCCATTAAAAAACCTTTTCTCAAATCCCACCGCTCGTCACTGCGGATTTCACATCCTGATAACAAAAGGCGTACAACGATATGTGTATATTCGACAGCAATTTCATTAAGTGAGCCACATAAACAGACTCGGCGTTATTATGTGCAGTCTCTGACACCTGTCCAACGAAAGGTCAATGTATATATGCATAATCTGTTGTGCACGTAATCAAGAGCATTGGTGCTGGAGTCATTGTTTGCAGAATTCAGTAGGGGGACAATTTTTGAACAGAAACTGTAAACCAGCTGCTAACAGTACGATTGGTTGGAGGAATTAACGGTCTCTTTTTGCTGTGTATACGTTATTGACTACGTCACCACGCCAATGTGGATAGCGTTCGCAACTGATAGTTTGGTTGGTCCAATGCATTAAATGTGGTACCCACAAAACACTCACAACTCTAATCATAGACAATCAACTCGGTATCCGACACTGATCTGCGGCTTCCATTTACCGTTGGCTAACTCACGGGATAAGTGGCTGTGATAGTCAGAAATAAGCCCCAGTATGCCACTTAATTTCTCATTCTGCGCTGTACGCAGTACACACTAAAGAGTCGATCACATTCTCATCCTCAACAGGCCAAGCTTTTGAGCAGAGCTGAAACGGTTTGTTGATAAATATGTGTTAACCATTTGATTCTGAATTTCAATACCATATACCTCGGTAAGATGCACGTTGACTGTAACAGGGTCACGTATAGCCTGACACACTGGTAGTAACCGTTTTGAAGCGTAACTTATAAATATTGCATTCAGCATG
Source organism: Paragonimus westermani (assembly GCA_008508345.1). Lineage (NCBI taxonomy): Eukaryota > Metazoa > Platyhelminthes > Trematoda > Plagiorchiida > Troglotrematidae > Paragonimus > Paragonimus westermani. The sequence goes on along the minus strand of QNGE01004928.1, from coordinate 25,918 downwards.
TTGGTCGTGTGCTCACACCAGGGAGTCAAAAATTCAACCTCAGCTATGGGGAGAAGGCTGACCTCTTATCGCTTAAACATCGAGTCCTTCTCCATTTCCTGACAACAATGGTGGAATGCCATAGCCACGATGACCGGGACTCCCCATGTTCACTGAACAGGATATTATCAACGCAAACGTTATTTTTGAAGAGACGGTTAACATAAGATAGGATCTCATAAACATTTATGCAGGTTTTAGTCGCTCAGTCCAGCAATGTCTATTTCGTTGTAGGAATGTTGCTGTAAGAATGACACTCAAACGGACATCCAAATCTGCTCGTCATTGCTTGTTAAGCTGCTGTTCCTTATGACATTATTCTGAAGGAAAGTAGATTGATCTAAGATCTGTGGGTAGTGAACAGTAGTCAAGTTAAAATTAACTGTCTTACGGCTGTCAGTGTGCGCTTCAGTGGACGAATTCTTTGTTTGGACAGTACTTTTGATAAAACAGTACAAATATACCTACCGGCAATGCAAACCACCTGAAACATTTGGAATCCGTACGAGCTAAAAGATTGTCACAGGCGGTACCATTGAATTCCGAACACCGGAGGCAACACAACAGCAATCACAGTAATGTGACTAACGAGATTTAACACAGCGTTTATTGAAACGTTACTCATAAGTTATGTGAAAAAACGTTTATATGCAATAAATCGACCGTACCCGAATTAGGGTTTGTGATATAGTTGTAAACACAAGCATGTCAATTTTAGTGCATGCATGCCTGCAACCGTGAAATAACTTTTTGCACAAGTCAAGATTTCAGAGGTATTCAAAAAATTGTTTTATCCGGGTGTGGTCAGTAAAAAGTGATACTCCGGTCAACTCCGACATAGTTATATTCGCTCACGGCAATTATAGGCTAGTCCATGCATGAGATACAGTTCCGCTGAGTTAAAGTTACGGCATTCATTATCTTTTATCCTAACCGACCAAATATGTCTAAGATCAGTTAGGTTTAACAACAAAGCACTACTAAAGCACTAAGCATCTTCCTAAATCTACAGACACAGAAGTCGATACATGACAATTAATTCAGTAATTTCTTGATGTGAAAACAGAGGATACGTTTGTGTAAGACAAAATCAAAAAAAATCCACAATGAACGCAAACGTAACTTCACAGACTGAATGGTATGGCAGTGACTAATAAGATTTACTCTGACTGTGAGCTCTGTGGGGCAGTGCTGAGGCGACTGACTAAAAGCTCACAGCTATACGTTGGGTGAAAACTGGAATATATTGCAAGTGGTATTTCTGGGAGGTTGACAGTTTCGCAAATAGTTTTCCCACCATCCTTGTGTTACGGCTTGTTACTACTAGATACTGAAGACATACGTCAGCTGAACACACAACGAGGAGAATTTGTTACATACAGCCAAACGCGCAGCTGTGCAAAATTAAAAGCTGTTTTGAAGTCGCTAAGTGTACAGCCCTCTTTCGACGGCCGGAAGAAGCTGGTAATTCTCAGAAAATTGCACACTGTTGTTTATTGAAGTACCACGACAAATTTGAGTTGGGTGTCTCGTGTAGGAGAAGTACAGTCCTTACATCAAGTGGGTAACAGACTGATTTCCACAGTCGGCTGAAATGAGCCTTGATGGGAGTGCACTTAGTAGTAAAATGAACCAAGATTGGCATTTTGAGAGTGCATACTAATTCAGGCCGAACGTGTGTACATTGCTTTTACTAAGAGCCGCGCAGGCAACGCGACAAAAGGAATATGTAATCACTGACTCAATGGCATCAAGCTACATGCCGAACATCAGAAACAGCCACTTAAAAAGGATGCCCTACTTCCGAACCAATGGCTTTTTACGTTCAACCAAACGAAAAAATAAAATATGGCGGTCCACTGGGTGAGACAGCAATACAGTTACACAAAAGTAATTAGAGTTAAGTAAACGGACTAAGGATATATTTTTTAATTGTAGTCTAAATGAATGTTTTCGACAAACACTGATTCACCAATATCCGCCTATGAATAAGTTCAAGCTATACTAGCCAAATAGACGAGACTAATAAAAACGATACCCCTCACAGTACTCTAAAAAACGGGACAGAAATAATTTAAATCCCCGGATAGGTGTTACAGACCATGAGACTGCCTCAGATCATTGCATGGATAACACAGATGTCACACATCTTACACTGAGTGTGGCTGCCGTGTATTCTCAGTCACAATTAAGGACAAGGATAATGAACATTTAACATTGTGCAAAACTATTTGGAAATAACCACTCCTCAAAAACCGGCTAGCAAGCGGATGTTTGTTGGTTTATAAGTGAATTCTGAACGCACACTCCAGAAGCTTACCGACAATCGCATACTTACATGTAGAGTGACCACAAGTATGCAGATGAATAACATGCTGCCCAGATGTAAGCAACGTTTCAGACGCTTTGCTATTCGGAAGACTGAAATAAGGGAGAATATCGCTTCACTCTGATCCGCAATTTCCCAAAAATCTCTCACAATATTGAACTCAGTCAGTAGATGAACAAATCGGAGGTGGCTAGGGAGAACTTCAGAAAAGAATATGATAAAATACCCAGTAACTCACAAATTCATACTGAAGGTCAGGTAAGCCTTCCTTCCCAGCATTTCCCTGTACAACAGCGAGGTTTATAAACCTTGTACATATGGGGTGTATCATCTGAATCCAATGTGTATCAGATACGTTACATTTGCTCTCTGCGTCCGCTGGCAGAAACAAATCCCCAGAAAGGGTGGCAAAAAAAGGGTGCACACATCTAACATGTTTGTTCTGCTTCGTAAACGAAGTAGTTGAGGATGAGTACGATTCACATCGGGTGCGGTGCCAGCTCCAGGTCTAATGTCAGATCGATCCGATCAGAAATTGGTGCGGTATTTTTCTGCTATATCCCAGGAAAGACTGGTACATCCAGATTTGAAATATACAGTAACAACGACCAATTCATAGGGAGACTGAAAGATTCGGAGATGCACTGGTTCATGAGCTCTCAGAACAGGCTGATATCAACAGCACATCAACTCTATTATTTTGCATATGGATAGAGATCTCTCGCAATATTTACCTGCATTTGGTAGGTGATTCCTGCGGTCAGGTTGCGAATCCAATGTTGAGTTTCAGCAGGAGGGATTTGGACACTTTTGATGTGACTGGAAACGTTCGACTGAGGCCAGTATTCAACTTCGAAACCAGTTAACGTTCCGTGGTCATGATTGGTGTCAGGGGCCAACCAAGTCACAAACACCTCGTTATTCGACTGCTTTAGCACGCGAACTCCTGTAACGTCACCTACAAGAAAAGGCAATACAAAGATTCGCCATTAGTTGTTACCGCTGTATACAATCTAATCGCCCTAGTTTGAACCTGGCGTCTGATTCAACAGCTGAAGTCCCCTAAACAACTACTTGTGTTTGAAATACCAAAGTGAAATTTGTGAGGTTGGACAGCCAGACAAGGTGGTTGTGCCATCGCTGAACGCAAATGTCTAGCTCCGAAGCATAGATGGTCTTAATCACGTCATCATTGTCATCATCATCATCATCATCATCATCATCATCATCATAGACAGCAATACATCAGTGGTTCACACCAATGCTTAACTGTCACACAACCATGAAAAAAAAGCAAGCCCTATATATATAGGAGAGAAGGGGAAAAAAGGGGACGGGAAGGGACCTAACTACTGAAAATGACTACGTCCATATTCAAACATTCAGCATCAAGGTGCCTATACCTTGCAAACACACAACCGAGCTGCAAGTGAGAGTAAGGCGTCATCAGCGAGACAGCTTCCCTACGGCTTTCACTGCCCCGCGTCATCAAATATTAATCACGTCTGGCATATATACTTATCGACAGTCCACCACATTTTACGCTGAATTCGTATACCCGGTTAAAATGGAAGTAAAAATACAGTAGCCACCATACAACATAAGTTCCAGCAGAGAAACGGCTGGTGGCGATTTTTCGCAGTCCTCTGAATACAGTCCAAACGACGACCAGCTCGGATTAGAAACAAATATGAGCAGCGTGAAAAATCGAAGCCAGCGGTTAATGTGTGCCTTCCGACTTGCTGCTTATGTACTCACTAACAGTTTCATACAACTATGGTATTTTTCCCACTTTCTGAATTGTTGCACTTGTTGCACGTACAAGCACACATTCTAGGAAAAAGGGAATACAAAGAAAGTATCTTTACCGAAGTTGATAAAAGTGGAAAAAATATAATATTAAGCTAAATACTTCACATGTACCATGGTTGTTTGCGTACAGCCACTACTACACACTATGTTCTGTTTCGATCCTTCAATTAAATTCCGAACCCTCATTTGCTTGTACCCTCTCGGAAACTGAACTATAGTGTAATGGTGTCATTGAAATCGAGGATGCTGTGCTGGTAGTGCGTGAAGCGAGTATCGACTAAGAAGCCTTAAAGCTGCACATATGAATGTTGACGGTGACCCAAAACTATTCAACTCGACAGTCAAACGAACAGTTTCAACGAGTCGTCAGTGGTTACACGACGAAGTGTTAGAACAAATTTCCATGCCATATTGAAATTAAGTGATTGCAGCTTAGTTTATTTTAACTTGACTGGAATGTCAAGAAGAGCAGTAACTTGTATTGCTCAAACTTACTAATCGAACAGCTAGAAATGCATGTACATGTTCTCTCGGTTTTATGTCAGCAATCAGAGTAAACAAAATTGTGTACTATCAAAGAGACATCCACTACCACTAGCTTTGACTGAGGTTGACACGTTTGTTTGTTTCTGCAGTTGCCATGACATACAGATAGGCCTAATGCTATTCGATATCGAATTAGACCTATATTCAAATAGTCACTAATGTGTCATACCAACAGTGTATGAGCATATCGGATAATGCTAATGTGGCCATCGAGTCATGCATATCCCTCTCAAGTTGAATTGTGCATTCACCTTTACTGGTTCAGGCATGGAAAGTGTAAAATCGACAGATTAGTGTGATAAATGCACTCCGTTAACAGGTCCAAATCGAGGGACAGATGGGCATATACACTGTTGATGAACTGTAAGAAAGGGGCACGTGAAAAACGTCTTCGTCTAAAGTGAGCTGATCAAAGGTTCAACTGGGTTAGCAACCGAAAGACAAATACAAACAATCCTAAGCACAAAGGGAATATTCAGCTCCGCCACAAGTTCCCAAATGCTACCAGACAATTAATGTCAATGCTGGCCAGTCGCCACCTTCTAAACATCCGTTTTGATTGTGGTGTTTCGTCTTTGTGCGCGGTATATCGGTGGATCAGACCTGTTTGAGTCTAAAAAACAACTTGACGTGAACACAACAGCTAAAGCATGTCTATCAGTTCTAGGTCCTGCACATAAACGTAAAATTGACAGCCTAACCTTCCCAGCGCTGGCTACAGACACACTGGAGGTCAGAAACCAACCGGCATTTTCGAAGCCGTACTGTTTTGATTGCTGAGACGCAAAAGTTTTCAAGAAGCAGAGCAAAGTGACGCAGATGATGATGAATTCATAAGACATTTGGAAAGTTTAGAAGTGCGGGTGAACATATCTACCACCTGGTCAACTGTGTGGCTCATTGCAGGTTCCGAGCAAAGTAACAACACCTGCTGAATCGTCTTCATAATCAGAATCAAACACCGCAGTAACTTACAATGGTGTTAACCCTCAAACCGAAACTCCACGACTAACTTAATCTTTGTCTGGACTCAACAAGTAAAGCTATCGTGAACGGACGATCAAACTGAAACTCTCTCACATTGCAAATCAAAGCTCTCATCCTCTCAGTCACCAATCCTATTACAATCGCTTATGATGGGGGACTTTGTATGTTGTTTCAATGGTCAGTATCTGTGAACACTGAGAATACCGTCTCGAATACTTACGGTCGTATTCAGTGCAGATTGGTGATCTGAGAATGAATGCACTTATCAGCACTAACGGAAAAATGAGCAAGTTATACCTTAATTGCATACACATTCCCATGCTACAAAATGTGCTCACAAACTTGTGCTGAGTGAATAAGAACGGTTCGTCGTAACGCGTAGGGTTACCGGTTCGATTCCCAAATAAAAACTATCTGTAAGTGACGTTCAATCAATGGAGAAACCAGTTGTTTGATAATAGTTTTTTGAGGGCAAATATCAAGGAGTGGTAGATGTAGAAAGTTTGATCGTATGCGGTCGTAGTTAGTGGGAACTAACAACCTGAAGTGGATTGTGTTCATAAGCACCTATGAGATTAAAAACAATTCACAACCACTGTGCCAGCTTGTTTGTGACGAATAATAACAATCCTCTCAAAACCCTAAAGGAGAGTTTCCTTCCGAATATTTTAACACAGCAATCAAAAAGATTAATCCCCACGTAGTGTAGAACACTGTGATATTATCGGACAAACCTAGATGAAACTTTACTCATTAAAGCTGGATATACTTACAACAAAAACACAATCTAGGGAGAATTGCTATTGGATGATCAATGCTATCCTAAATCACTTATCTCCAAACAGCCTAAAAAACTCTGTGAACAAAACTCATCGTGGTGCTGAAGTTGAAGACCTGTTTGCAATTGTTGTACAAAGGAAATGTTACCACACTGTTACAGTTACGGCCAAAAGCCGAAGCCCTATGTGGATACGGTTTAGTGGTGACTGATAACAAGAGTCGGGTTTTACTTTCAGTTTCAAGATTCCAACTTCTTTCGTACGCCAACTCACACACGACATATGTGGTCGTAAGTTCAACAACACCAGAATGACGGAGAGCTAGCCGAAGAATCCGGCCCCGAAACACATCCCACAGCTAGCCACGAAGCATGTGACGCAAGCAGAAGCCAACGTACATGCGAGTGCTATGCCAATTTCATATTATCCGCATCATACAGGATTCATGTTTTTTTCGACCTGTCAGCAGCAAGCAAGTGGTAGCATATACAGAAGTTTGCTCGTCATAAGCCATGCACATCAGTTTTTCTGCTGTGGTGAAGTTCATTTTAAGGGAATTCCGTTCATCGTTTTCAAATCGACTGTCCCAGAGTAAAACTGAGATAAGGTTAAAAGATTTATGGAAATTTAAATTACGAAAGAAATCGTGTGTATGAACTGTTAATTTAACTGATCTGACATAAATATACGACTTCGTAGGTTACCATGAAAGACAATGTACTCTGGAATTGTGATCAACTTCTCGGAACTTTACAGGTTTAGTAAAATTCCGATGTAACTGCTCAGAAAGCCGACAAAAACATCGCTGAACCTACGGGTACAAAAGACGTTGAGTGGTAAGTCATTTGATTTACGTCATCTGTTATCATGAAAAGTTTAGCGAACTGAGCATTCAATGTTAGGTTCATTAGAAAAGACCAATTTCTGTAAAACTTTATCATACAGGAATCCCGATGGAATTGTGTTTAATTTTATCACAGTGCTATGAGAGGCTCTATGACAAAATAATTCATGTGAACTGAAATTCCGCAGTTTACCAGAGAAACGTACTAGCGTTGAAACACGTGATCAGTTTGAGGTACACTGTGATCATCCGACAGAATAGTTCTCAAATTCGGATGACAGCTGACCAATGGTTTAAAACGGACCTGGCAAGTCTTGAACATATCATGCAAAAGGTTCCACACAGAAACGTGACCTCACATCTACGCATGTAGAACCTACGAATGAGCTCAAAAGGAAGGAAACCTCGACAATGTCGCTAATGGTGGCTTAACGAGCAGTTGCATATCACTGTTATACCGTCTGCTCCATATGTCGCCCGTATTTTCCCGTTCCACAGTACGCCCTAGAAAATACGAAGAAGAATTTGTCTAGTCACCAATCATGTGCATCAATTTTGTGATTCATCACCATGCTATCACAGACAGTGGTACATCAGTGGTTCTAATTGACGCTTTACTGCTATACAACCACGAAGAAAAACACAAGCCCAGGCCAGGAAGAAAGAAAAAACAGACAAACAGGGGAAGAGACCTAACTACTAAACTAACGAAGAATATATGCAAACATTCAACATCAATGTGCGCGTGTAGCTTGCAAACGAACAACCGATATGTGAGTGAAAGTAAGGCGTCATCAGCAAGACAGCTTTCCACGGTTTCTGCTGCTCCGCGTCACTGAGTGCACTCATTTCACAGACAACTAGACCAAACAACGATAACATTGACTCCCTTGAGCTCGATTAGCCCCATCCTACTTAACGTAGTTAATGTCGCGGGGCAGTGAAAGCCGTAAGGAAGCTGTCTCGCTGATGACGCCTTACTCTCACTTGCAGCTCGGTTGTTTGTTTGCAAGGCGTAGGCACCTTGATGCTGAATGTTTGAATATGGACGTAGTCATTTTTAGTAGTTAGGTCCCTTCCCGTACCCTTCTTTTTTCCTTCTCTCCTATATATATATAGGGTTTGCCTTTTCTTCATGGTTGTCTGGCAGTTAAGCATTGGTGTGAACCACTGATGTATTGCTGTCTATGATGATGATGATTACTTAAGGTCTTTAGCCGCTGATTCTGTTAGTCGTGAATTCACAGCTGAGGAGACAAACCGGATCTACACTAGCCACCCTCTTGGTAAACAACCTCATTATTCTACGTTGTCATTGCCTGCCACCCTCGGACACTAGGCCAGTCGGCCGCAGTATCGGCAAAATGTGTTCTATATGACAAACGAATAGCTGGCATCTTTATCACATGGCATTACCAATTAATTCTGGTATCCTTCGTGAACTGTGCTTTATAAGGAGCGGATTGTTTGCATAGTCCATGCCCCGAAGGTTCACAGTAAACAAGCGGACTACTTGTGGAGATGACATACGTGGCTGTTCTAATCTACGTAGTAGGATCATGCGACGACTTGGTGAGATTACGACCTGAACTAAGTGCATTCATTTGGCACGGTAGCAACTGAACACAAATTATCCTGAGCGCAGAAATTTTGGTCACGTAGATCGATCATTGTATGCATACTCCCTTGAGGGTTCACGTTGAATAGGTTGTGTCGTCCAGGCTGTTTTCAGTCACCTAACTGTGCACGGTGACTCTATAGGAAATGGTATTGTCAACTTAATAATAGATAAGGTGTAAAAATTCAATTTATCCCTATTTAGAATCAGCACTTGATGCTATTTGAAAATATGTTCAGGTTGGTCATCTAGCGTTAGATAAACGTGAGAATCACGGCATATCGTGCTCAGTGTCGTTCAGTAGATTGGCAAAACCACTTCGTAAAAAACGGTACCACATTTAAAATACCAGTAGTGAATTCCGCGAGATGGATGCGCATTCCCTGTAAATTTGGCAGGAGCTATAAACGACGAGGTTCATTAACAGGGTTCTTACGACCCTAAAAGTTGCACGTTTATAAAACAGCGAAGTGGATTTTTGGTACGGTTATTCTGAATGGTAATGGATAAGTGGAGTGAGGCGAGGGGATAACAAAATGAGCAATAACCAATGGGCTATTTATCTAACTAAGTTTCACAGTTGGCCTATTGAAAATATGTGGCCAGGCAAGATGGTAAAAGGTGGTTACTCATATTATCATTTGTACTACTGCTATTACTGTCACTAGTATGATTATTATTATTGTTACTGTACACAGTCGTAAGAAACAACTGAGCGTCAAATCAAAACAGTCGCCTTATACACCTTGCTCCTCAATGAATGATGAATGCATTCAAGTGCTAGATGTGCGTCGGGTTAACAAATGCAAAACCATCTTCTTCTTCCTCATGTGCTGATGCCATTACGCAATTACACCAAGAAAAAAGCTCTTATTGTGCTGGCTACGAAAACCAAAGGCAATAGTGTCGAGCAGACAAGTTAGTTACTGTTGCTCGACTATTCACTCGAAATCTTCCTGTTCAGAAATTAGTAGTAAAAAGAGTGCATCGTCTTAATAGTCGTCGTTAAATCGTTTCCTGGAAGAGCATAAAACGGGTGTCTCTCCCGTTTACTTTTAGCGAGCTCATCAGAGATTACTACGGATTCAGAGGTTTTATAGTTTAGCTGGTGGAGCACCTGGCGTGACTAGACATTCCATGTCTATCGTTGGTTTGAGCCTAGCCGAAGATCAAATTGAAACAGTCGAAGCTGTTTCAAAGTACAGCTGATTAAAAGGAATAAAACTTTTCGTCCTAACTTGAATTAACTGTTTATTGTCATCCGAGTGTCAATTGAAGTTCACTGGCTGGCTAGCCTTATTCTATCTACCATATTTTTGACCTTTCTGTGAAAATCCATGTGCACGATAACACACTTGATACTGTGTTACTCAAACGATTCAACCGAGTCATCGGAATACAGCTAAACAGTGTGAATTAAATATATATCCGTACATTATTGGGTAACAGAGCTGCCGTTGAATAACGGAGAAAGTACAAATTTACTACCCTGCCAACCTCATCTTAAAGACTGCGATTATTTATAAACTCAGCCGAGCAAAGAATAATTCTTCCTCGGCTCTCATAGGGTTTTGCGCTCACAAATATAACTATTCTTGACAAAAGCGTAGCTATTGTTGGTGAATTTCTTCGACTGAAGTATAAAGTACGGAAACGAGACCTGGCGGTTTATTATCGGTCATTTTCACGTTCAAAATCTTACGGCAGACACGTTGAGAAAGTTATCCGATAATTTTGTAACATGGCAAAAGTACTGGCCACTGACAGAACTCGTCAGCCTTATCCCTGAAGAGAAAACGCATATATTTTGCCTGGTTTTTCGCACATCTGTAACATTGAAATTTTCGGAAAAAACGTTCCAACGCGAATGGGAATCCAATAAACAACGAAGGCTAATCGTTAGGACCTTCCTCCTTTAAGCTTCGTTTGCGATGTTTCTGTCAGCTTAGTTGTCTTCATTTTACCATCGGGATGGGAAATTCAAAACTGTTTCTAAATCTTTCTTCGACAACAAGGAGAAATATGGAAGTGCCAATGGAGAGTCGCTATCACAAGGACACAAGGAATCCTGCAGTTGGTCCGCAATCGTTGACTTTTCGTGAAATTATTTTGCTAGTTATATTCAGAGTACCCTAGTTGTCGACCCAGTATCATCACCACTGGTTGCAGGAATCGCTGTTCTCCAGGAGCAACCCGATTCACATTTTTGTCTTCATTTTGAATGACATCCACGCAAATTCAAAAAACGTTATTTCTCTTCGCTCCATTCACTGGAGCTAACTTTTGACCGGCAGTGTGTGGCCCTAATCTGCCTTTCAAGATATCCAAATATGCCGATATCTTATTTTTACTTATATACCGCGATCAATATAGAAGAATTCAATGGCCAACCATTTGTTCCCGTAAACGGCCAGTCTTAAACCCAATTTCCTTTTAGAAAGTACCTACGGGTTAGCTTAGGTAAGCATAGGAGATTTCACCTTATTAGTTTTGATGGTAAGAAGACTACCTCCCTACGACTGGCGCCCAAATACCATCCTGTTGTATAACTGGCAGTTTCGTTGTGAGTATTAAACTACTCACAAGTAGGGTATTACCCACGGGCGACATTCAGGAACAAAAAGACAAGCCCCGAACACGACGGACAAGAAGAGACTATCGGAACAGTGTGTACATGCTGTGTGAGAACTTTCACCAAGGCGAATGACCACGTACTGTCACCCAATGTATGTGAGTTTGCAATAAACCAACTCGTTGACCCAGCGTCTTTTGCGGACACAACAACTGTCGCCGTGGTTCTCGATCCAATCCTGGCAGAGCCCTGCCAGCAAACCTTGCAGAGTGGCAGTAAACACGTATGGGTCCGCACCTTGTCCAAGCCGAATGGCCTTCTGGCGGTCGGCCGAGCTGTCAAACGCAGCCACCAGCGCCTCATTCGCAGCGGCCCACTCAATCTTCGCTGGGCCTCTTCGCCCTACCCTTCACCAGTGTCCGCAGAACAGTCAGCTTCTCACGTTCGGTCTTGACTCCGACCACTTCGGCCAAGTCCTCCAGGAACGTCCGGACATCTCCGTCTTCGAACGGCTGTGGCCAGGGAATCTTCATCCTCACGTTCGTCACGGCACCACTTTCTGTGTCCGCAAAGACGCTTGGCCGAGTTGGTTTATTGCGCAAACTTCCGTACAGGTCATGTCAAAAACTAAACCACAAACGCGT